>OZ023312.1:70141211-70183711 GCA_964007375.1 Ophion obscuratus
CGGGCATACATTAAACTTTATTATAAAATTTTTTTACAGTAAAAAAAAAACAAAATGGCTGTTCCACAGCTATCTTCCCGGGACATGTTTTGCTTCCAGGGCTCCGCGGCACGCAGCACCACTGGTGCACGTTTGAATCTAGAACAAAAAAAAAACTATTAACCTAGAGGGCTATAGCTAGAGAATGTCGATCGGATTTTAAAAAGTATCAATTTTTGTTGATTTGGCGTGCGTTTGAAAAAAAAAATTGATTTTTGACGAAAGAAACGGCAAGTTTTTTGTCAATAAAAAATCAATAAATAAAGTTCTTGAAAATTCCGATCGACATTCTCAAGATAATGTAAATGTTCACATCTGGTTAAAATTTCAAGTAAAAAAAATGAAAATTGTTCGAGTTATGCTGCGTGCCATTTTGAAAAACCATGTTTCGAGAAAAACGCGTTTAAAGTTTTGCGAATAGTTTTTTATTGGAAAAAATTTAAAAAAGAAGTTAAAAGGATTTAAACTATTTTTAAGCTAGAGGGTTTAAACTATTTTTTAAGCCAATAAAAAAAATCGATTTTTCAAAAAATTTACAGTGGCCTTACTCCTTAAATCTTTTATCAACTTATCCGCGAGCTTCCCTTTACCTCCGAGTCCTTTGTTTGCCTTTCTGCAATTTCGCAGCCGCGTACCCATTCTCCTTTGAACGTGGTTGACACACTCCTTTTTTTCTTCATATGAAATATTCTCAACAATCTCGTTCAATGTTTTTGAGTCGCCGTCGCCAATGTAATTTACGTATTGAGCATCGTGTAATTCTTCGGCTCGTTGTCACGTCCTGAGCGGACGTGGGCATATATCTATCGCCGTTCCCTCTTTTTAGCCTACGCCTAGCGCATTAGCTCGGGATGAGGGTGTAAAAGGGAAAGATGCATGCAAAGGTGGGTGTGACGCAGTGACTCCATTAATAAATGAACTGATTTACGCAAGTGACTTGACAATGCGGGGTTTATTATAATCAACCAATTGAACCGATGTGTTGGTCTAGTGGTTAGAGTGCTTGCTTCTGAAATCAGCACATCGGGAGGTCGCGGGTTCGAATCACCGTCTCGAAGTTTCGTCGAGAAATAAAAACACAGGCGTGACGTAGCTCCAGTTGTACACAGATGTCGCGCACACGGACCGGTACGTGTGCGTGTCGGATGGGTATGACTGTAGCCTGTGAGCTATTTCTCGACAAAACGCGACTAGCTCCGAGGCTGGGAAGCGAACTCGTGACCGGCTGTATTGGTATAGGTTTTTCGCAGTTTCCCTATACCCATGACAGAAATGTCATGATGAATATAATACAGAGGGGGAAGTTGGCCGCGGCCGCAATGGGGAGGGGGATGATGGAGAGAAAGAACAAGTGTAGAGCGGTGGACATATAAGTGGAGCCTTGTAAAAAGCCGAAAAGGCTGTGCAAGTAAAACTCGAAATAAAAATATAATCAACCAATTTCGTTAATTCGATTAAATTAATAATACAAAAAATATTTCGCTTACATTTGTCGATGCGTCATGGATACGCTAATCTGTTTACAGCCGTCAGGTTCGGGGCTCCGCAGGTAGGTCGGACCCCTCGGTTGCGCACACTTGGTAACAATGTTGGGTTCACGTTGACACAAATTTTTAAACCATGGATATTTATCGCGACGCCCCGTCTTCGAATTAATTGGACATTTAGGCAAAATAATACGGTATACAGGCGCAACGTAGATACTTGATGAAATTCTTGTAGTTCGCGTGATTATAAAGTATAATTTAGAAATTAATGTTCGCGTTCGCTTTCTGGAGACAGTTTTTGTAATTGTTTTGGTGAGCGTTGTTGGGAGATTTTTGTTCGTATGCGATGGAGACTGAAGGGAGACTTTTACTTAACAAGTGATGATGGAACACTGTTGGGAGACTAGATCTGAACGAGTGGTGATGGAACACCGACTTCAAGATTTTTCTATCCTAGCTTGTGGGATATTTTGGATGCTGGGATGGCGGGAGAAGAAGTTTCTCGAAAAGTGTATTTTCGTCATGCGTTAATTTTTTGATTGGTGGAAAGGATGTAGGAAATGTACTAGTGCATATGATTGGTTGAGTTAGAAGGGGAAATATTTTTGGAGACTATGATTGGGTGTAGACTATGATATGTGAAATCTCCATCTCGATTCTCGGAAATTAGTCCGCGTCTCGTTATCTGTAGCGTTGGAAAAATGTAGGGAGGAAAAAAGGCCTTGGTCGCGTCGCCGCGCTTGCCTCAAGATAGGCGTTGTTACCCAGGTGTGAGAGCGCGTGGGAAATACCAACGTAGTTTTATTGCCGGGTCAACTTTTCGGCATGAAGGATTTTCTTTTGTAGAATGTATATTTTGTGGAATAAGAATTTGGATGTTTTCCGCTCTTGGACGGTCGTTAGAATTCTGTATCATTGAGTCTTCGTGTGTTGTTCGTTCTTATGGCTAAGGATTTTATTATAAACTGCGCTCGAGGGTTGCGTATAGATATGGTCAAAACCGACTATGCTCTCGCGTGGGAAATTATGCGTGACGCTTGCTTCTTATCGATATATTTCGTTTCGGCTGTGGTACGCCTAATTCTAAAGAAAATATAAGGAACCATCGAAAAATGAGAACGCCGTTATCATGAAAACTACGGAAACCAATACATTTACGTAGTTTTCCACGATTTCCATGTGCACTCTGGTAAGCCCGCGTTTTCGCTGGAGTTCAATAAAATAGGAGAGGAAAAAGAAATAGATAGCGCTTTTTCTGGCAACGTTACACCTCCCCCCTTTAGGATTGAGCGTCTCACTCGATCGTAGTTGTTGGTAGTGGTGATCAAAAGTATTGTAGTACGATAGCATAACGATAGACAATTGGCATTGTCATTGATCGACTTACAATATGACTTAAATACATTGGAAGGTAGGTATTACTTATCATTGTATATATATAGACAAATCTTCAAAGAGGTTGCTTTTTCCTTTTTTTTAATTATAGTTATATATAGATTTTTTCGTTCTTTAAAATCTATTATGTTTTTCTTTTCCTTCATGCATCGATACTTATTTACTTATGTAATCCTATTTTACCTGACAAGGTTAGAAGAACAAAGTAATGAGAATAAAAGTAATTTTTTAAAATGATTAATCATGATGATGTTTTTGTACCTGAATATGTCTTCCCGCGTGAACTCAACGAAAGGAACGCGATTTGGAGGATTCGTCGTATTTTGGACTAGTGGAGATGTTAACGTGGAAATCATGTGTTGCAGCGTTGGCCTTGGTATGACTTCTTCCATGGATCACTGTATCTACGAGGAGCTTGATTGGTCGCATGATGGGTAACATTCGGGTGAGACCAGCCCTTTTGAATTTGAATTTTTCCCAGGTGCGATTCCAGATGGAGTCCGCTTGTTGTTATATATCGTTATTATCGAGGAGATATAACAACTTCTCCTCTTGATTGACAGTGCTTTGACCACTGGTGCCCCGTGCCATATTGTTTAGGGCAGTGGGTTTGCTCCGCAGGAAACATGATATGTTTTTGCACGTTGTCGATTATCTGCGCAATAGATACCACAGGGTGATTCTGGGTTGGTGTATCGCCAAGTAGACTTCGACGTCAGCTTCATGCTTGCAGGTAGTATGTCTTCGACAGGAGCAGCCATGAACTTGTACCAGATGTCTCCGTAAAGGTAATATAGAGGAAGTAAGGAATTACAGGTTGTTTGAGTTCTTCTTTTGGTAATATAAGAGTTCGAGGAGTAAGGAGATATTTTTCGTTCCCACGAGTGACAGGTTGATCGTAATATTCTTTTAACCTGATCAGATTTACTTTTATTGTTATCTATTGAATAACGTGTACTATTTCGCCAGCAAGTACCACTATATAAATCGACTTCTTCATTGAATTGTATACAATTCGTTCGAGGCTTACACCACTAATAACAGTTATTTTGGAATATTTGTCGGTCTTCGCTACAATCTTGCGTACGCATATCGTAATGTAATGATTTTCTAATATAATATAATAACTACGTATATAAATTTGAATTTACATAAGCGGTTATATCTAGGTTCGCGACAGGAAATCTCTCTCAAATTGTGAAACAGTTATTTCGGCGTGGTTTGAATATAAGTAGTTTCCGGTGTTCTGTAGTGAGGATACTGTAACTAAAAATGTAATCTTTTTCTCTGGTTGCCAGTACAAAGGTGGTATTGTTGATACTGAATAGGTTGATAACGGCCACCTGAAAACGGGATAATAATTATTATTATTTGTTTAATTAGGATTAAAATCGGATTCGTCGACTCTGGTCGACTTGGTTTTTATGTTCGGCTTTGTTTCGACGTTAATGTGCAAATACCATAATCTATTCTCGTGAACGATGCGTGTTTTGTTGTAATATTGGATTTTCACATTACCCTTGTCCAATTTCTCTAGGATCTTGTGTGGACCGGAATAATGGTCTCCCAGTTTACCTGGTTTGGGACTTTTTTGGAGGTATACAAAGGCTCCTACTTTAAAACTTTTAGGATTGGCATTTTTATCATAGTATTTTTTAAGCGATGTTTTGAAGAAACTTAATTTTCGTAGGCGAGGTTCCTGATTCCATTTATCCTCGTAATTATTTCCATTAAATACCCGCGATAAGTGGGTAACTGATCGGATTCTCTAAGTGGTTCGCTTGATGGAACTCTCGCTAGTTTGCCAAAAACTACTTCATATGGAGTATACTTTGTACTCTTATGAACGCTGGTATTGTATGAAATGGTCGCTAATTCTAGCGATTGATCCCACTCGTTATGTTTATCTGTGTATTGCTTCAAAAAATCAGCCAGTACGTGATGAGATCTCTCAAGGGATCTGTTAGACTGGGGATGAAATGCTGTTGTTCGACATCGCTTGATTCGAAATCGTTTAGCGATTCGTTTGATGAAGCCACTTAAAAAATTACTGCCTTGATCTGTAAGGAGTGCTTTGGGTGCACCAAAGACACATATAAATCTTTTAATGAATGCATCGGCGACCGTTGTTGCCTGTGCATTTGACAATGGGATCGTGACACAAAATTTTGAAACGCTGTCTTGGATGGTCAGAATGTATTCATTCTGATTGGATGTACGTCGCATTGGACCTACTATGTCCATTGATATTTTTTCGAAAACCTGTTGTTTTGTTTTGACTTTAACCAGTTTCTTTAATTGACAATCTAGGCTTTGCTGAATTCTTCTCTGGATATCCGATTGCAAATCTTCCCAAAAATACTCTCTTTCAATTCTGTTATATGTATTGCAGACGCCCTTGTTTCCTCCTATTGGGGACTTGTGCATCTCATAGAAAATGGAATCTCGTTCGTCGATTGGCACGTAATGTAAGGTTCTTAAGCAGATTATCGCCTCGGTTTGACTGGATCTAAACGTTTCTTTAATTATGTTGAGGACGTCGGCCCATATTAGATGCTCGACGTGGTTACTGTACCAAATACTTAGCGATTGGAGCTTGATATTTTTGCAAAAATCTTTTAATTCCCTTACGCTTTCTTTAACATTTTCTGATACGAAGGATAATGATTCAGAATATTCGCCTTTGATGACTAGGACAATATGATATTTTTTTCCAACCTTTTTACTGTAGGCATGCCCTTCTGTTAAATCCTTCCAGAGGGGAAGTTTGTTTGCTTCGAGTAATTTTTGCGATCCAGACTCGCAAGGTTTTCCAGTTGAATCGACAAAATATACTAGGTTATCGTTGCGAAAATGGAACAATTCTTTGCTTGTTGTGCAAATCGCGATTTTAAATTCCGAGGTTTTGTCTTCTTGGATCGGAAGTCCTTCATCCTCAGAGGATAATGAGTCAACTGCGATGGTGGAGTCGGAATCTAGGTCAGTGGGACTTTTGGGATTAGGAATTTGAGGTACTTTGCGCAGGTTAGGCCTCTTAGCTGATTCGGGGTCAGTGCCCTTTCGGGGTCGCTCAACACGCGCGGGCCTCATTATCTCGGATTCTGTTTCCTCGCTGCTACTCTCCTCGTAGTTTATGGCCCTTCGGTTTTGCAGCGCATGGCGCCGGGACTTGGAACGCACATGTCTCCTTGGAGGCAGATACGTCAACCATTTAAGATACATCGTCACCGAGTTTTTCTTTAATATGTTGTTTTGTTTTCTTAGCTACCTGAGATACGTAGTTCTTTGCTTGCGAGCGAGTGACGACATTTATTTCTTCTATTTTTGGGGTTTCATGAATTTCTGCTTGAGTTGTAAAACGTATAGGGTCTTCGTTTTCACTAACACTGTTCTCTGCTAATTCGCCGAGTATGTCCTGTGCTATCTCATCTAGATTCTCGTCGTTTTTTTGTTCGTAATGAGGTATGGCTTTGACATCCTCGAGTTTTTCAATAGGGTTACGCGATAAAGAGTCGGCGTTTGAGTTTAATGTCCCTGGCTTGTAAACGACGTCGTAATCGTACTCTGAAAGTTTGAGTCGCCATTTTAGAACGCGTGCGTTCGCGTCTTTGGCAGTTTTAAACCGGACCAGAGGCTGATCAGTCACGAGCGTAAATTTCCTACCGTAAATATACGGCCTGAAAGCTTTGACGCTGTGAAAAATTGCCATTGCCTCTTTTCCATATGTGTCGTACCGACGGGCTGCCCCGCGTAGTACGCACGATGTACAAGCGATCGGTTTATCTTTCCTGATTTCGCCTTGTGATAAAACTCCGCCTAAGGCGTAGCCGGAAGCATCTGTTGATATTATGAACGGTTTTTCAAAGTCTGCATATTGTAAGATGGGAGCCTCACAGAGCTTATTTTTTAGTACATCGAAGGCTTTTTGTGTTTCCTCCGTCCATTCGAAATCGAGCTTATCTTCCAAGAGTCAAGTTAATGATTTTGCGATCTTCGAAAAATCTTTAATGATCCTATTGTTACGTCCTAACCGGCCGATATCCATCTCGGTCAAGAAGAGCGATCTCTCCCGTTACTCGTTATTCGGACAATCCACGTTATATTAGGACAAGTTGCCCTGTTTCGAGCCTAACCTTGCGGAAAATTGCTCAGGATGGGCTTAAGAGTGCGATTCGCGATTATAAATGGGTCCTCGTTATTAAGAGGAAAAAAAAATAATACAAACGTGAAATTTTTAGTTAAAATGGAGAGAAATGATTCCACGTCGAAAAAGGCGGTGAATTCTATTACGAACTATTTGAAGAGCAAAAATTGTCGGGGTTCCAAATATTATTACCAATTATACGATCAGAATGTTGTCAGGGTGGAAAGAGCGAGGTTGCATAAATTCTAAGCTATTGGGCGTCTAATTGAGGAGACTTGCGAGATCGCTGAGATGGAAGAACATCCCCCTCTCTTCCCTTACATGTGTGGAAAATATTCATGTTTACTTACTCGTTTGGTGCAAATAAAATGGGATGGGTGAAATCCAATTGCTTCTGCTGCGTGAATCAGTGTAGGAATTCGTGATGGCCAGGTAGTTAGATGTAGAAATGCAGTCTTAGACTCTTGATCCTTTTTCTTTTATTTTACTTTTTTTCACAGTTTTCACATTAAACCGACTTTTACTACGACTGCGATTACACTAATTATAGGAAGATGAACGACGACTAATTTCTTGCTTCAAATAAAAATCGACGGAGACTCGAAGTAATGAACGAAGTAACTTGATTTAAAAAAATGTTAGGAGACTTTCCTCCAATTACGGTTATAAAAGACTCAACAGGAACTGACAACTCGGGATTCGTTTGGCAGACTGACTTAAAAATTATTCTTTTGCACGACGTAAGAATCAGACGATACAGATTTTGAGAGAGTAGGGGCACACACTGTTGGTGATGCGTCTCTTGTGGATTGTAAAATAGTGCATAAAGCCTAGGTCGTCTCACATGATTGGTTAAATTACAGAGGGGGAATAATTTGGGAAATTTCTGATTGGGCAAGGGCTACGATCGATGCTGCATTACTAAGAATTGGGTCTATGTTCTTGATCTCGAAAATACTGGGAAGGGAGAATAGAGAGGTATTGTGCGCGGCGAAGTGCCCGTGGTACGGGCCTTGTCGATTATACGACCCGATATTTTGTTTATCGACCGCCGGAGTTTTCGTGCTATCGTTTCGAGTCGCCATGTACGCTCATATTTATCATTTAATAAATCTTACAGTAAGGTAAATACATGAACGCTTTTTGGTGAGAAACTACGCGTGGTCTTTTCACGTAATTAGACGATAGTCTGACTCGCAACCGTGGTTCTCAAAACCCTGATTCATCGCCCTGAGTGTCGTTCACAAATTTTCGTCATATTATTTAAAAGTATTTATACTATAATAGTATGCATAAAAATAGTTTTCTTTGGAACATTTTATATAAATATAATTGAATGGTTACGTAATAAAAAAAATTTTCTTTAAAGAATTGATTGTTACGATTAAATAATCACTAGTGACCTGACCCCTGCGGATATTCGTCTCAAATTCCTTTGTTTTCAACGCACTCGATAATAGGTTTGATTAAATCAGACTTCCGAGATCTACAACATCTTTTCATTTCCTTTCAATAGAAAAGGGAACCACTGACCACGAGGAAATTCTTAACGCTGTCACTTGGAGAACGTTTCCTCCTTGCATGCTCTGTCCTTTCCTTCGACTGGCGTATGTCATTTCGATCCCGCTCTAAATTTTGTTGAGGGGCCATACTCTTGATGACAGACGCCGGTCGTATTAACTCGGCCGTCCCCTCACGCCAGCCAGGCAGATAATTGTCAGCAAAGGTTTATTTTATTGTTGACAAAGATCGTATTGTCTAGCGATGATTTCATCTGCTTCGACATATCGCCTCCCCAGCGGAAATCCATTAACGACCGACGAAGTCTGATGATCTAATCCTCAAATTGGTCTCTTTTCCTTCTATTTGTCGGGAAACTTGTAAAATCTTGCGAATTCGAAAGTCGACCTGAATCCCAAAAACCGCGGGACATTACACCTCCCCCCTTAAACGAGCGCCGCTTCGAAGAACGGCGGTCGGTCTCGGTAGAGACATCTGCTATAGGTCAGCTCACTTTTGATTGTCGCTACAGGATTGTCCTTGCCAATATTAATATATATATATATATATACACACACACTAAATATATGAACACACGCATCAAGATCCATTAAACCGACGACGATCTATCTCAAAGTAATGATCAGAGACACATAAGAGCAACAAAATTATAGAGTTGGAAATCATCACTTATTAACTTCATGTTTTTTTTATAGGAATGACTAACCGCGTAATAAAGCAAACAAACTCATTTGCATATCTTTTTCCTCAATGCTTATCATTTTAACATTACTTATTTTATATGTAGACATATTCATGCGTACGATATTCTCAAATGAGTTAAAAGAAAGAGAGAAAGAGATAACCTAAGATTAATACTTGTTCTAAACTTCCGTAAGAGAGGATAAACATGACAATATATATATATATATATATATATATATATATATATATATATATATACATTCCAAAACATTTTTTTTGTAGGTTTGAATACTGTATTTCTAGTTCAAACGTTGAGCAAAAATAGAATGTTTCTGATTCATAAACATATCATGAAAATTAGTAACTTTTTCTTATGTTGCTACACTAAGGCGATTACGCAGTCGTAGTCGGATATACGCAAACATTACACTTATCTTTACTCTACTGATTATACGCATTCGGGTATTTAGGAACTGAAGGGTACAATATGAGCTTTGTGCTTTGTTCTGCGATCCCTTCTGTTTGTGGGCCCTATTTCTGAAATTTTAGCTTATTAAAGTTTACTTGATTGCCCTGATCTTCTCCAGTTTGCCCTATTCTGTTTTCCGTTCTTTCAGCTTGTTCCGATTTGTTTAACATTTTCCCATTTTCAGGGTCAACTTTATTTGACGGCTTTGGGTTTTCGGCATTTCGTTGTAAATGTAAAAGAAGATTCGTCACGGAGTCCCATACGGCTAGTATCAAATATAATGACCATCCGTAGACGGTATGCAATGCATAACCATGAATGACAGTATCTATAGCGAGTTTGATCGCGCGCGCTAACATAAACAGACCTATTACTCCTGCACTAACATGTCCGAATATTAGAAAACTTCCCCAAACTTTCTTCCATGCAGTTTCCATGACCTTCTCGAAATCTGGACCGTCGAGCTGGTTGGTGATTGAGCCTCCCTCCGGACCATTGGTTTTTCTCATCATTCCACGGGGTATTTTGTTGAGGACTCCGGGTCTTTCGGCGGGGAACATAACATGCTCTCTCAGTTGCTTCAAATCGCCTGGAGTATATATGCCGCTAGGAGCCAGCGACTTCGTAGTCTTGTACTTCCAAGTAGGCCTCCTCATTGGTTTAAGGCTCTCGGGTGGATATACATGTACTGGACTAGGCGACATCCCATACCATTCGCCCTCGATGAAATACATGGGTGGTACAAGCTTGTTGCACGTGATTTGAACTCCCGCTCGCATCAAAATGTGCGTCCTTGGTGACATGAAGTATGTTCCATTTCCTTCAGCTACTGGCAACTGGTTGTAGCACTCTTCCGTATGTCGAACCTGTACCCCGACTGGGATGCACTTGACTATGTGTGCCACCTCTCCCGAGATGATAGCCATGTATCCCGGTCCCTTCATCAAGTGGTAGGCGAACTCGTCCGGTGCGTGTGTTGCAATGGCCAGACGATTCTTCAGCATTTCTCTTTCCAGCGAACACCTTTGTATAAGGATATCATAATACAGCTGCTGCAGCTGCGTCCTGATGTGTCGTTCCACATAAACAAATTTCGAATTGATATATGCGAAAATGTCCATATTATTCACGTCCACTTTGGCTCCGATTACGGCTCCTTGTCCATCGCGAATTTCATGCACTAACAAACGCGGATGTTCAGTACGCACGAGTGTTTGGCCACACACATTTACAATTCCAGTCGTAGTGAGCGCGAACGTTATATCATCGGGAGTCAGAGAAAACATCACTACCGAATTTTGGTCTATCGCCTTTTCGGCCATTCCAGTATTCAACACACTGTATCTATTCTCGTTGTACCGATCTCGCGGCACAGGGTTCCAGAAGGTCGGCTCACCTTCCAGGTCCATACAATATCCATTTTGCAAGTTACACCGAATTCCCGAATTTAGATACATCTTATTGTTTTTTAATCCCACTCTCGCCCTACAGTCTCGTAGCGTGAATTTCACGTCCACTTGCACAGTCACTTCACTCCAGCTCCCAAACAGGTCCGCGTATGTAGTACCAATACAGCTTCCGTCAACGTTGAGTTTCCCTGCTGAGATAAGGGGATAACTCGCGGTATCATTTGCGCGTATTCCCGTGATTACAGCTTTATCAATGGCTATGGACCCATATTCATGCAAGCGTATACACACGTCTCGCGAAACGTCGTATAAATATGACGCTTTTCCGTTGAGTACGTCACTGCCATGCGAGAACATTCCACATTTACGAACATCCCGCGCGATTTCTATTTTAGATTGTCGCACATGAATTGACCCATAATCGTCCAACTGCAGAAACTGGATACGCACACTTGAAATGTTCAATTCCGGTTGAAGAATGTCGCATTCCTCCACATTCAGGAAAGATAGCGTTGTTATATTGGATGCGGACGTACCGCACTCATATCCTACAATTGCTTCTCCACGTTGCCATTTGATTAATATTGTCCACAAAATGATGGCGACTACTGACTGCTTCAATCCGTTTCCTTTCATATTGCTCCCTGTAAAATACATGAAATAATTAAAAATCAGCCCCCCCCTTTTCTTTCCCGCAAAACCTGCGCTGATCCAAGTTTCTAATCCTCATAAACGGCATTGCAAGCAGCGGAGGATGAAAAATAAGGAGTAGGAACAAAATCGGGTGTAGTGCTCATGGTACGGTAGACAGCCCCCATTCCATCGTAACGGGTGAAGAGTGGCTTTATTAAGTCCCCTTGCGATTAAATCACGTCGGTTTAATATAGGAATGCTTTAGTCGGTTGGTATGCACGATCTTCGCATCCTTTTTTATGTTTATCTTAACATTTCCATTTCCCATTACTTCTACTGTTTCATAGGGGCCTGCGTACTGGTCGTCTAGCTTCTTGGGTTTACTACCCTTTTGCAAAAATTCGTAGTCTCCTTTTTCAAAGGATTTTGGGTTCATTTTTCTATCGTAATACACCTTGGATCGTTCTTTCGCTCCGATCAAATTCTTCCTGGCCGTTTCACGGACTTCGTGCAATTGAGTGACCAGTTTTACGATATAATCATTATAATTCGGCAGTTCGTTATCCACACGCAAAGGGTCGCTCGTCGGCACTTGGGCCATTTTTCCGAAGACTAATGCGTAGGGGGTATACTTTGTGCCCTCATGGACACTGGTATTATAATTAAAAATCGCGAGATGGACCCATTCGTCCCACTCGTATTCCTTCCCAACGTACTGCTTGAGATATTCCCTTAAAGCGTGATGCGATCTTTCTAATGATCCATTTAATTGCGGGTGGAACGCGATCGTACGCGTTTCTTTACCCGAAAAATTTTTGCAACTTGCTTTAGCAATTTGCTCATAAAATTTCGGCCCTGATCTGTCAGTATGGCTTTGGGAGCTCCAAACAGGGTGATACAATTTTGGACCAAAGCTTTTGCGACAGTCCCAGCTGTTCCATTAGCCATTGGTACTCCTAAGCAAAACTTTGTTAACTGATCTTGAATGGTCAAAATGTAATCATTTGCATTCTTTGTTTTTGGCAAGGCTCCTACCATATCCATCGCAACTTTACCCAAGGCCATTCCCGGCGTATCGGTGATTACCATGGTTTGACGAGTTTTCGTTCGAACACACTTTTTTAACTGGCATGGCAAACATTGCTGAATAAACTCTTGAATATCATTTTTCATCTTTTCCCAAAAGTAATGTTGTCTAATGCGGTTATAAGTCTTGGTCACTCCTCTATGGCCACCGACAGGCGAGCTATGCATTTCTCGTATTATATCTGCGCATTTTTCTTTTCCTGGATACCGAATAATACCATGACAAATTATTATCTTCAACGGGCTTTGCAGAAACCCTAGTCTTAATTCTGTAGCAACGTCATCCCATGAAACGTTTCCTATGGTCTCGGATTTCGCTATGCTCAGATTTTGAATACCGATCTCGCTACTTAATTCACGAAGGCTGGCTATACCTGTTTTGATATGACCTAGAATTAACAACATTCCATTTCGAGAATCGTCACTGACTGGTAAGGCTACGTGGTACCTATTCCCTTTTTTTCACAGCGTGGGCCTGCCCCAATGCCAGATCCGGAAAATATGGTAGTTCACCTCGATCGGCCAGTTTGCGTGACCCACTATCGAACGACTCTCCAGGAGTATTTAAAAAATATGCTACACTGTCTTTCCTAGTGAAAAAGAGATCCCTCGACTGAATAATATTTCTGCTAATAATTCCCTCTCCGGTATCTTCATCGTGGGTACTCCTTTCAGAGTTGGACGTTGTGTTCTGTTCATCGGACCTTTCCCTTCTTAGTCGTTTTCTCTTCCTTTTCATCGTTGAAACCTGCATTTTTTCTTCTTTGAATTTTCTTCATTGTTGTTGTCCTCGAGTGCAGAGAATGATTCATGATCATCTTCCAACTCCGATAGATGCACGGTCTATTTTGTCTTTCGGATAAAATTCTCGTTATCAGAAGTTTTCGAGGTTGATGAATCATTCTCCTTTTCTTCGTCCCCTTTGCGATCTTTGGAACCATCCAATCGCTGGGCCTTTGTTTGACTCCTAGTGACCCTCTTTACCTTTGGCTCTGGTGCTCGCGATTGACCAGCTTCAGCTTCGTTTAGCGTTGAAGTCAAAGATTTAGGACTTTCCGTTTTCCCTTTAAACCCTGTTTTTTCCCTCATCGGCTCGACAGTTCTCATTTCATTCTCCGGTTTCATGGTACTCGACTCTCTGTTCTCAATTTCAACTAATTGTTCGGGGAAAAGGGTTTCCCTCCATTGTTGTTTCAGGTTAGCTGGTTCTTCGGCCTCAAAATTTTCTTCGCCTTCCTGGTGTTCGTCATTTCCTTCCAATAATTCCTGAATTTCCTTCTCGGTTAAGTTTGTCTGTTTCCCTACTCCTGCCATAAAAATTTCTTCTTCCGTAAATAGTTTCTCTGACCTGACGGAGTTTCGCGATAACGCACCCGCATTGACGTTCGTTTTCCCTGCCTTATAGACATCATACTCATACTCGGCTAATTTTGATCTCCACCGAAGTACTCGTGCATTACCGTCCTTACAAGTTTTGAACCAAAACAATGGCTTGTGATCCGTGACAAGTGTAAATCGTTTTCCATACAAATAAGGTCTAAAATACAAGACGATCGCTAAGGCCTCTTTTTCATACGTATCATATTTACTTTCTGCGCTGTTGAGTGTACGTGAAGCGTATGCTATAGGTATATCTTTATTTATCGGGCCTTGAGACAGGATATCTCCTATTGCATAACCGGAGGCATCTGTCGTTACCACGAAAGGCTGAGAAAAATCCGGAAAAATCAAAATAGGTTCGGTGCAAAGTTTATCTTTCAACTGCTGAAAACTTTCTTCTTGACTATTTTCCCATAAAAAAGGAACATTATTTTTCAAGAGATTCGACAAAGGTTTAGCCAAATGCGCATATCCTTCTATGAAACGGCGATAATAACCCGTGAGACCCAAACATTGGCTAATGCCCTTGACGCTCTTTGGGCGTGGAAACTCGTGCACCGCTGTCAATTTACGGGAATCCGGTCTCAATCCAGAGTCGCTAATCACGTGACCTAGATACACAACCTCTTTTTTCAGGAACTCACATTTATCCGGTTGTAACGAGAGATTAGCCTGTCGTAGGCGATCAAAAAGCCTCTCGCATTTCTCCCCGTGTTCTTCCAACGTTTTGGCATATACCACTATGTCATCAAGATACACGAATAACTCCCGCCCTTGCAAACCTCTTAGCACCATATTCATAGCTCTCTGGAAGGTGGGAGGAGCGTTTTTCAATCCCATAGGCATGCGAACATACTCGTAATGTCCGTATGGGGTTGTAAAGGCAGTTTTGTGACAATCATCCGAGTGCATTTTGATTTGATAAAATCCTGAGGCTAAATCGGAAACAGAGAAATAACGCGCTCTACTGAGTTAATCTAAAATATCGATTATATTCGGTATGGGGTACGCATCCCCGATAATTTTTTCGTTCAATTTCCGAAAATCGAGTACCATTCCCCACCGCGGATTTCCTTGTGAGTCCGGCTTCTTGGGGACAACCCACACAGGCGTGTTGTGCGGGGAACCAGATACTCTTATTAACCCCGCTTCGAATAATTCTTCCACCTGTTTTCGAATTTCCTCCTTATGTGCTTCAGGAAAGCGGTACTGTTTCGAGTTTACAGGCAAATTATCCGTGGTTGGTATCCTATGAGTCACCACGTCGGTGGCACCTAGTACTTCTCCTGGCAGGTAAAATCTGTCGGCATTTTCCTTAACCAATTCCCGTATTATATCTATTCCTTCGTCCTCAAGGTGATCTAAACGGAGCAGTTCAATTACTTTCCCAAAACGTTCCTCGTATGGTATCCTGGTGTTCATCGTCAAACAATCGAAATCCGCGTTCATTAATGACTCGATAATGGTCTTTTCATTCAAGGTCTGCAACCTGTTTTCTTGAGAGATCTATTTTTAAATTTCCTTTACCATATTCCGCTTGATTTATTCTCGTATTTATCTCTTTTCTAAAGGGCAAAATTTTTCCTTGAAGCTCTGTGACCGTCTCTAAACCTTTATCACGTTCGGGCGTCAGCTTCCGAATTCTGCTGTCTTTTCCAAAACTTCCTCTGACTAGCCATCCGCTGTCATCCCTAATTACCTGTTTGGGTCTTTCGGAGTTCTTTCTATCATCGATCTTTCTATTTTCCATAATGAACGTCGAATCTTTTCCTCTTTCACAATTAACGATTTCAAAATTCTTTGTCTCATTACACTGACCATTTTCCGTTGAAAATACGAGAGAGGTTTCTAGATTACCATTTTTCCCAAGATTATCGATATTATCAAAATTCTTAATATTCTCCAAATTGTTCTCTTTTTCGGTTGCATTTACGGGATATTCCTCCGGATTACCAACCTTTTTTAAATTTTCAACACTACCAAAATTCTCAAAATTCCCAAAAAATCTCAACATTTTCCAAGTTCTTTTCTTTTTCGGTTGAATTTACGGCATTCCTGTCCGGATTACCAACCTTTTCAAAATTCTCGACACTATCACAATTCTCAAAATTCACAACATTATTCTCGAAATTCCCAACATTTTCCAAATTCTTTTCAACTCCATTAAGATTCCCACATTTCTCGACATTACTTTCAAAATTCACGACACTTTCCGAATTATTTTCGACGCTTCTAAAATTCTCAAAATTCTTTTCATTTTCCAAATTCTTTTCAACGATACCAAAATTCTCAATACGATCAAAATGCCCAAAATTCTCAGAATTATCTAACGCGATTCCTTTTCCTGCATTAATTTCGTAATCCTCCTCCTTGGGGCATGGCTCCTCGCTTCGATACTCTGGATTTTGCCCACGGGATTCTCGTTTCTCGCTCTAGCTCGTCCCATTTCTATTTCCTTCGAATTCTTTGGGGTACTTATCCCCTTCGTTTTTGCCTGATTCATGATCCTTTTTATCGCCAATTTCGTCGGTTCCTAATTCTAAAAACGGGCTGCTATAATCATTGCCTTGGAATGCGGGGATTTCGGCACTCCCTACATCACTCTTTTCCAGCGAGGAAGGTGGAGAGCTCGATAACGTCACCACGGGTATCATGATTTCAACTTCCTGATCTCTGGTGTTAGTTACCTGGATATACGCTTTTCCCTTCTCATTTCGCACGAAACCCTGCTGAATGATTATTCCTTCCCCGCATGTAAGAGTTGACAGATAACCTTCCTGAACTTCCTTATTTTTTATGCGAACGTAAAATAATCTTGTCGTCTGAGCCGGAAACATCATACTTTCCCTTGTGTGAAATGGTGTTATTAATCTCTGAACTTCAAAGCAATCATTCTCATAATCAATCTTTCTAAGATTGTCTCTGAAATATTCCGATGATAAAATTAGGGTCAGGACGTCAACGTATCCTAACGTGCGCACGGTATTTTCTGTTATTGCTTTTAATTGCAAAATATGATCTTCATTAATAAAAACCGTCTGATCTAGGTAATTTTTCTTCAAAACGTTTTTGCTCGCACCAGTATCTGGCATCAATATTATCTGTTCCCTTCGGTAGAATTGTTGGAGGAATCACCTCATCTACTGATCACGCAAAAAAAATCTCAGTTATAATTATTTGTTTTCCTTGGTAGCATCCATTGAAAGGGTGGGGTGAGGCCCCTGCGCGGCCTGTGCCTGGGCACCCACTCCCGGCTGGCTATTCTCGTTTCCCTGGAAGACAGTATATTGGCTATTATTTGCAACTCGCAACTGACATTCCTCGAAAATGTGACCGGCCCGTTTGCAATAGTGACACACCTCCGGGGGAGAGGTTGTTGCCAGGATCTGACCATATGAAGCAATACCACCGCGGTTCATCATATGACCATTCGTGAAAGGACTCGGCCCAGATATTCCCTGATTGACCCGATTAAAACCCTGGGTACCAGAATTCCGAGCCGCGTGTCCCCATCCCTGACATCGATAACATTGCATTGGAGCTAGCGGGTTAGCAGCATACTTGTTCAATGGTTGTTGAAAACCTATGCCATTTGCAATCGGCCGTGCCCCGCCGATCCGTTGAACCTGATAACAATTGTCGGGATTGTGCCCCGTTCGGCCACAATGACGACAGGGATTTTGGAAGCATCTATCGGCCGTATGCCCTCTCTTATTGCACAGTTGACAAATAGTTAAACCTTGATCATTGGCCATAGTAGATCCTGAGCGACACTGCCCCGCCGTATGTCCTGATTTACCACACGTTTGACAAATCACCATAGGCGCTACAGGCGATGCATATGGGCCAACGCTCCGACACTTGTCAGCTGTGTGACCTATGATACTTTACTGCACGCCTGACACGTCACCATGGGGCCTGACGATCTGGCCACCGGACCTCGACACTTGTTCGCAGCGTGCCCTGACCTGCCGCACAGCTGGCAGCTCATGGTGCCTGGGACACATGAGTTGCCTTGCTTCCTACTTATCTTTATTTCATCTGGCTTCACATAATGAATACTAGCCTTCTTCCAAGTTTTTCCGTTGCGATTGGCTTGGAAGTCTCGCCCTTCCTTATCCGTTTTTTGTCAGCGAGCTGGCGTTCAGTTAATGCAGTTAATGGCCTTTGCCTTATTAACTGCATCGCTAAGGGAAACTGTGGGCGTCATGCGCTGTTCTATTTCTGGCAATAAACCGCGAGTCATAATTTTTCGTGCCATACCATCAACTTTATTTTTTTCTGCTTGTGTCACTGTTTCATCCGTCGCGTATGCTTCTAATATATTTTCTGCAGAATACCGAATTCGATCTACATAATCATCGACGCTTTCATTTACTTTCTGATAAGTATTGCCAAGATCAGCGATTAATTGATACACGTCTTTAGGCGGATCATAAGTATCACGGAGATAGTTAACGTATTCTTTAATTGAAGCGAATGTTATTTTTGAAATTTTATTCCAAACAGCTGGGGGTAATTTCCTTTTATGCGCCGTAATAGCTGGGTCTCATAGGCCACTCCCGCTAGGGTGAGCGCATCCTCAACTGCAGCTATATAACGCCCAAGTGATTCTTTTTTACCGTCAAAATCGGGCACAACTTTCATCGCTTCCCGCAAAGAGGTTAGCCCTTCCGGAGATAATTGAGCCATTTTGGAAACACTTGGTTGTTCAATATCGTTTACTGAGAGTTTTTCAATTTTTGGAGACAAATCCCCTGAAGGTCCAGAAAATTTTAAAATAGATGATAGCGACCAACTCTTTACAGACGATTTTTGTTGAAACGGCCCTGGGGCGTTAACTTGAGAATTTCTGATGGCCAAAAAAGCTTTCTTTTGTACGGGAGATAAAATTGTATTCAAAGCCTTATCTAGTTCGTCCTCTTTTAAGTTATCGGTTAGGGATTCTTTTAATTTTCCTGCTATTTCCGCGAGATCATCATCCTTTACTAAATTTTCCTTATCACTTCCTTCTGCCTCATCTGGAAGATCCTCATCATCTGTTAGAAGAGACGATACTTCATGTTCGATATCTTCCTCCCTAATCGCCGTAAGATTTTCATGGCTAAGTTTTTCTGTCGATCCTTTCTCTGCTTTAGATTCTTTTCTTATGCGCCTTTCGTCTGGATATTGATGAACTATGGATTCGTCCAAAACCTTTTTAGAGCGAGTCTCCCGCGACATGAGCACGATAGGAATGTTATAGGGTCTACTGAATTTTGAGAGCGGACATTTGCCCAGCTCAAGGAGTCATGGATTTTCCGAATGCACAATTCTACAGATAAACTTTTCACAAAATTAATAACTTTCATTACGTTACTGAGTATCGGCATGCAGGAAATAAAACTTCTATTCATAGCGAAGCACTCTCGATCCCGGGCGAGCCCCAACAAATTTGTTACGTCCTAAGCGGCGGATATCCATTTCGGTCAAGAAGAGCGATCTCTCCCTTTACTCGTTATTCGGACAATCCACGTTATATTAGGACAAGTTGCCCTGTTTCGAGCCTAACCTTGCGGAAAATTGCTCAGGATGGGCTTGAGAGTGTGATTCGCGATTATAAATCAGTCCTCGTTATTAAGAGGAAAAAAATAATACAATCGTGAAATATTTAGTTAAAATGAAGAGAAATGATTCCAAGTCGAAAAAGACGGTGAATTCTATTACGAACTATTTGAAGAGCAAAAATGCTCGGGTTTCCAACATTATTACCAATTATACGATCAGAATGTTGTCAGAGTGGAAGAAGCGAGGTTGCATAAATTCTAAGCTATTGGGCGTCTAATTGAGGAGACTTGCGAGATCGCTGAGATGGGAGAACATCCCCCTCTCTTTCCTTACGTGTGTGGAAAATATTCATGATTACTTACTCGTTTGGTGCAAATAAAATGGGATAGGTGAAATCCAATTGCTTCTGCTGCGTGAATCAGTGTAGGAATTCGTGATGGCCAGGTAGTTAGATGTAGAAATGCAGTCTTAGACTCTTGATATTTTTTCTTTTATTTTACTCTTTTTTCACAGTTTTCACATTAAACCGACTTTTACTACGACTGCGATTACACTAATTATAGGAAGCTGAACGACGACTAATTTCTTGCTTCAAACAAAAATCGTCGGAGACTAGAAGTAATGAAAGAAGTCACTTGATTAAAAAAAATGTTAGGAGACTTTCCTCCAATTACGGTTATAAAAGAACGGTCAACCTGATGCTGGACTTCACCCTTAGGAGCCTGAGGAAGCCTGCATTGTTTTGTATTGATCGGGGATCTTATGCCGCAGTACAGATGTAGACTCCAGAGGTTCGCCTTTTATGTGAAACCTATCTGGGTATTTTCGATAATTTTTCCTACATGGTCTAGCTCAACTTTGGCTAGATGATCGAGTCGCAGGAGTTCTCTTATTGTCTCCGTGCGCTCCGAGAGATTTTTTATATTACGCGATCTTGGGTCAGACATGGAAACACAATTTACGATTTGAATTTCTCTCAGATTTGAGATTTAATTCATTTTCGATATTGATTTTTTTTGCTCATTGGCTTTTCTTTTATTTTGACTCTTGATTTTTTAATTTTATTCGTTCTTGATTCTTGGGCCAATATTTTATAATTATTCTTATTGGATTGATTGATCTCAGTTCCAGTTCTGTCCTCTCTACCGTAATTTTTTCTAAATTTTCTTTGGCCATCGCTCTCTTTGGGGCGATGTCAGGTTTTTAATTTGACATTTTTCGTCGATTTTTCAAAATTGGCCTGGTTTGGAGCCTGAATATATGCGATTGTTTTGCAATCGTCGCTTGAAATAGAAGAGTCACGAGGGATCGAACTGGAGTTGAAAACTGTCATGCAATCTTGATTTGTTTTATTTTCTGCTAAGTCTTCGATCGTGTCGTATTCTTGCAGTTTTACGACTGGCATGATCAGTCGTATGGCATCATTCGGTGTATTGTATACCTTCAAATGAGCCTTTCCGCGGATGTTTAATACAAGGCAGTCGCCGGCTTATACACATTCGCAGATTTTTAAAGGCGAGAGATAACCCTCCTTTATCGTGCTATCCTCCACTTTTACGTGCAAGGAAGTTTCCGAACGCGAGGGGATTTCTATCACCTCGTCGGGTTCGCCGGATTTTTCAAAGGCTAAGATCTTGTTCCGAATTCAAAACGTTCTGTTTCATAATTAATTTTTGGTTCAGTTCCAATAAAGAAATTCGACCCTAATAATCCAGGATAGGGGAGCGGTATCGAATCTGGAATTATGTGAAATAGGGCATTAAACCCGAATGCTTGGATTATTACGCTCCCTAACGCGTACACTGGTAGCTCTGATATACCTTTTAATTTTATAATGTCTGTTTCATCGATACCGACCATATTTCTTGTGTATTCTTTCTTTATGAGATTGGGAATGGCTCCAGTGCCTAATAGCATTATCGTGTGACCCTTTTCTGGTAGTGCTCCGATACACACCGAGGATAGCTTATTGAAGTTTTCTGCATTTACTGTGTAGATCGGATATCGTCGGTTTGAGCCTCTTCCGTGGCCAGATTTTCTGGACGCGTGGGGATCGGGGTATGGCTCGGCGCGCCCGTCCGAGGGGTATTTCTCCCGTTTCCCGACCGATCTTGCGATTTATTGTATTCAAGTGCGCGGCAATTTTCTAATGTGTGACCTATCTTTGTGCAGTATCGGCAGATAGGTGTATCGTTTTGCAGCGAATTTTTCGGAATTCTAAAACATCTGTCCGCAGTGTGCCCATGATTGTAACAGTATTGGCACTGAGGAACAGATAAGGGGCGAGGACGATCACTCGAGAAATTTTGTGGCTCTTTACGCGACGTACACTCGCTGGCCGTGTGCCCTGATAGTCTACACAATTGGCAAGTAATCGTGTAGGAGTTTTGATTGCGAAAACATTTATCCGCGGTATGCCCTATTTTTTTGCAAATTTGGCACGTGACAGACCCTTGATCGTTAGCAAATTTTCGACATTCGTTGGCGCTGTGGCCCTGGATTTTACGAATTTGGCAAGTGACCGTCGCGAATCGGCAAGCTTCGGTCGCGTGATTATCTTTTTTGCAAATATTACATATCCTCATAGGTCTATTCTGAACGATACCTTCTGATTTGGTGGGGCGCCATTCCAATTCCCTTCGAGCCTTGAGATCGCGTTCGATTCTAACTACGTGATCAATAGCGGTGGGCATGTCTACACACGGTGCGAGTCCGTGTTTGATCTCCTCTTTTAATCCGCGTTTCAAACTTGTGGGAAAATATTCATCCATTTGTCTCCTAAATAATTGGTCCTCTTCCCCATTGTTGGATATTTTTTCTTACTTCTAATATTTCTCTTGCCTTTTTCCTAATTTTCGTCGCGAATTCCATAACGCTATCGCCGCTTGCTTGATAGATGTTACTGAGTTCTCCCAACAGCTGAATCTCGGATTCGTTTGGCGCGTATATTTTCTTTAGAAAATCCGCGAGTTCTTTTACTGTCTCGAATTTAATTTCATATATACTTTCTCTGACTAGATCTTTCAATTTATTTCTTATTAATTTCGCTAGGTATTTTTCGGCTGTGGGGTGGAAGCATATCTTTTGCATCTTCGCACCCGGCCACAAATTCTGAAGATGGGATATTTTTTCCATCGAATTCTGGGATAAAGCTAATGGCATCTTTTAGAGAAATTAATTGGTTTGTTCCTAGCGCCATATCGATCGAGTTATCTGGATTTTCCTTAGGGGGCAATGCTAATGTTTGTCGGATCTCTTAGGAACTTCGAGACCAGGTAATAAATTAGCGTTTGATCCTCTCAAAGTGTACCCTGTACTACGGGATTGACCTGGTTCGTTTGTTTCTGAATGCGGTAAATCCTCAGTGGTCTTTAAATCTAACGAGTCGCATGTGGATTCCTTATCCCTTAAGGCAATTTGCAAAAGCACATACCCATTTTACGATCGCGGACGAGCCCCCAAAAATTATATGTCACGTCCTGAGGGGACGTGGGCATATATCTATCGCGGTTCCCTCTTTTTAGCCTACGCCTAGCGCGCTAGCTTGGGACGAGGTTGTAAAAGGGAAAGGTGCATGCAAAGGTGGGTGTGATGGAGTGACTCGATTAATAAATGAATTGATTTGCGCAAGTGACTTGACAATTCGGGGTTTATTATAATTAACCAATTTGGTTAATTCGATTAAATTAATAATACAAGAAATATACATAAAATATTTCGCTTACATTTGTCGATGCGTCGTGGATACGCTAATCTGTTTACAGCCGTCGGGATCGGGCCTCCACAGGTACGTCGGACCCCTCGATTGCGCACGCTTGGTAGCAATTTTGAGTTCACGTCGACACAACTTTTTAACACATGGGTATTTATCGCGAGCCGCGTCTTCGAATTAATTGGACATTTACGCAAAATAATACGGTATACAGGTTCAACGTAGATACTTAGAGACATTATTGTAGTTCGCGTGATTATAAAGTACAATTTTGAAGTTAATGTTCGCGTTCGCTTTCTGGAGACAGTTTTTGTAATTGTTCCGGTGAGTGTTGTTGGGAGATTTTTGTTCGTACGCGATGGAGACTGAAGGGAGACTTTTACTCAACGAGTGATGGTGGAACACTGTTAGGAGACTAGATCTGAACGAGTGGTGATGGAACACTGTTTGGAGACTAGGCCTGAACGAGTGGTGATGGAACACTGACTTCATGATGTTTCTAACCTAGCTTGTAAGATATTTTGGATGCTGGGATGGTGGGAGAAGGCGTTTCTCGAAAAGGGCATTTTCGTCATGCGTTAATTTTTTTATTGGTAGAAAGGATGTAGGAAATGTACTAGTACATATGATTGGTCGAGTTAGAAGGGGAAATATTTTTGGGGACTATGATTGGGTGTAGACTATGATGTGTGTAATCTCCATCTCGATTCTCGGAAACTAGTCCGCGTCTCGTTATCTGGAGCGTTGGAAAAATATAGGGAGGAAAAAGGGCCTTGGTCGCGTCGCCGCGCTTGCCTTAAGATAGGCATTGTTGACCCTGGTGTGAGAGCGTGTGGGAAATACCAACGTAGTTTTATTGCCAGGTCATCTTTTCGGCATGAAGGATTTTCTTTTGGAGAATGTATATTTTTAT
Organism: Ophion obscuratus; assembly: GCA_964007375.1. Taxonomy (NCBI): domain Eukaryota; kingdom Metazoa; phylum Arthropoda; class Insecta; order Hymenoptera; family Ichneumonidae; genus Ophion; species Ophion obscuratus. Next base: position 70,165,631 of record OZ023312.1, read on the forward strand.
GGAATAACGATTTGGATGTTCTCCGCTCTTCGACGGTTGTTAGAATTCTGTATCGTTGAGTCTTCGTGTCTTGTTCGTTTTTATGGCTAAGGATTTTATCATAAACTGCGCGTGAGGGTTGCGTGTAGATATAGTCAAGACCGACTGTGCTCTCGCGTAGGAAATTATGCGTGACGCTCGCTTCTTATCGATATATTTCGTTTCGGCTGTGGTACGCCTAATTCTAAAGAAAATATAAGGACCCGTCGAAAAATGAGAATGCCGTTATCGTGAAAACTACGGAAACCAATACATTTTCGTAGTTTTCCACGATATCCATGTGGACTTAGGTAAGCCCGCGTTTTCGCCGGATTTCAATAAAATAGGAGAGGAAAAAGGAATAGATAGCGCTTTTTCTGGCGACGTTACATCGTTGAAAAAGTTTAACCATGGCTGCAGGTTCCATATTACCTGCAGGGTCTGTATGATTTGCGCAGCATTTATCAGCGTGCTCGTCGTACCATAAGTCATACTCCGGCATGTTAATTCTCTTTTTCCATTGGGTACACTTTTTACAAAAAGAACATTGCACTTCGATATCCAGAATCTTTTTCAAATAGTATCCTATAACAGGCAAGACACCGTGCAAGGAGTTGAAACCTCGTTTTTGCCAAGTTTCACCACCTGACACCGTTAAACCAAGCGAGTCTTCACACTTTTCTTTTGTTTTTTTTTCTTTTTCAATAATTCCTGCTTGTTTTATTGACTTTTTTTACACACTCACTGGCTGAAAGTATCATCCGTGTTAAATCATCGGAGGCTGTTTGGAATACAGGTCTCGGTAAATCCATAAATGCACAAAAATTTTCCCAACCTCTTAATCCAACTCCAAGCAATCTCATCGAAAATGTGAATCGCCGATTCACTTCATAGGCATTGTTGTTGACAAGCGGACAGGAATTATTTATTTTCGAAAAATGATTTGCATTTTACAACTAATTCAAATCCCAATCCGCGTATGCTCGTTTCTGCAAAGTCAATTTCACTTCCACATTATTTACACTTCACAATTTTTTTTAGTTCGGAAAGAATACTAGAAAAATCAATTCATTGCTAAGAAACACTTGGATTCACTGTAACTGAAGTCTCGCAAAACACGCTTAGTTTAGCCGAGGAGGTACTTGTATTTCCTTCTTCTTTTTCCAAAACATATCGATTCTTCGAAGTGCCGATTTTCATTTTTTTCCTATCAGCCCTTACCAAATTGTCACCCGGAACATGTATTTTATTTTTTCTATCCATTTTGTTTATTTACACTTTTACAATTTATAAATACTATAAGAAACCATTGAGACGCACGCTACTCGAAACACGACTTGTAAAACGCACACTACTCGAAATATGGCTTGTAACTAACCAACTGACTACTAATACACAAATATATATATACCTGGCTCCCCCTGGCACGTAGGTAGTCACGCAGGTATAAAGTTTGCCGCCTGAATAGACGAAAAAGGCGGGACGCGTCTGGCCCCTATAGAAGGCTCTGAGAGCGTCGACGCTTGGCGCAGATTTCGAATACCTCTAAGCCGAATATTGTTTTGAAAATTTGTAAGCATATTCTTAAAAGTCAAATCTATCTATTTAAATAAAAAAATTGATTTTTTCCACACTGATATTCCCCCTTAAGGATCGACGTTCTAGTTCGATTCGTAACCATTTTAGAGCAGAGTATCACCGTTATCTCGTTTATCCACCAACGTGCGTCAATTTTTCGCCTCTGAACCCTCATCATTCTAGAAACTTTTCTTCTCTGACAGTCGCACGAAATATTCAGACAACCCTTTCACTCAACTCTTCTGTATAGTGTGCAATTCACACCCCTCACAGAAATTCCTTTCCTTTCCACCCACGAAAACACGATGAATAGACAGTACCGGTCAAAAGTTTCCGGTCACTTTGGACAATTGCAATATTATACTCGAATAATATAATTCATCTTATAGAGCTACATCGTATCTTGGTGAAATAAGAAATAAAAAAACTACATTATTCCAATATAATTCTACAATGATCCAAACGAATCAAAAGTTTTTCATTTTTCGCAAGTGATCTAAAACTTTTGACCAGTACTGTACTTGTATGTAGACAAGGTGTAAAGGGTACTCAGAGATGCGGAGGATATAGCGATTTTTAAATGTGTGTTTGGGGATGCCCATTAATCATCGTTCGTCAAAGACCGGGAAGAAAGGACGGGGAGGGATTATAGAGGATGAAAGCCCTGCAACGCGTACATTAACAATAAAAAATAGATAGGTATATAATGCACATTGGCAAACGGAGCACAAATCATTTTTTATTCCAACGGCATCATATGCGGCGATGAAAAATGAAAATCAATGTTTTTGCTTCACCCTACACTGCCAAACAAAATATTTAGTTTAAGTACGATGTATGTAAACCGAATAGGTTTTTTCCTTGTCTCACGGCCTACTACGATCTTATTTGCGTCGAATATATTTTTTATTTGTTCCAACTATTCTTATAAAATAAAAAATATGTTAAAATGAAATAAATACTAAACTCAAGCGTATTCTTTCTTTGAACGTATAGCAGATTTTTGAAATAAAAATATCTTTATTGGCGTGAGGGAACGACTATTTGTTTCAAATATATTTCCACTTCCAACGTATTAAAAAGATATAGGAATAATCAATATTTCGGTTTGTATATAGCAAATGTATGTTTACATCAAATAGATTTTTGTAGCCGTCACATAAAAGGTGTATTTGAATCAAGAGGATTTTGATTTGTATCCAGCAAAGCTGGGTTTAAACTTCAGACGGAATGACACTTGAAGCAAAACTTCGACAAAGGCGCGACTCGTGCCGGCAGGGCAGAACTCGTTCGCGCTTCTGCTACCTACCGGTAGATGTCACGATAGTTCCATGTAAGCCGCTCGGTTGTAGCGTCACTGTAGGGGCTTTGAGCCAAGATGGCGAAAACTGTTAAGATGGTGTAACGAATCCTCGCCTCCACCTTGTGTAATAAATAAAGTTATCCTACGAGACTAAGGCTTACAAATTACATGGCGCAGTCTGGACACATGTAATGCCAATTTGATTTTACGTGCTGAACCTAGCCTGTAGCCCTAACAACACGAGCCCCGCGACCTCGGGGTCGGAGAACGCCGACCACCGCGGTGAGTATGTGCACGCACACGCTACGCCTTCCAGTTCACATTAGGAGGCAGATCCTAATGCAACTACTGGTCAAGCTGAGTGATTTTCCAACACTCTAACAATTCTGCAGGTTGCTGCCCGAGCTAATAAAAATGTAGCTGACCCGTCGGGTGCACGTCGCTGCGCTGACCAACATGCGGCCCAACCACTGCCACCACGGAGCCAACCACAATCGGCTAGTAACCGCCCCGTAGGACGGCGGGCAAACTAGCCCCCATGGCACCAATCAGGAACATTGGTCGGATCTTCGAGCGTACGATTACTCGCATCACTTCCAATTGACGTGTCCGTGCCCACGTGGGGCAGGTGGGTACATCCGTGAAGGTCGTTAAAACAAATTGGCATTAAATGTCCGTGCCCACGTCGACATTGGTCTATCAGCGCTTCGGCTTGGCAGTGTCGCTACTCACCGAGGTACCCGAGCCTACGCGGCCCTTCACGGATGTACCTCACCTGTCCCAGCATTCTGGGCACAGCAGTGGCCTAAAAGAAAAATAATTAGAGACGCTCAGAAGGACCAAGAAAACGCGAATCTCATAATCGCCGAGGAAGGAGCGACGGCCGACGCAGACAACATGGCCACCACACAGTACAGCCTGAACCTGAAGCCGCCAGAACCGTTGTCATTCAGCGGAAATATATCAGGGAATTGGAAAAAGTGGCATAAAAAGTTTAAAATATACCTACAAGCTACAGAGTCGAAAGGTACATACGCCAAAGTCAAGATCGCCATCTTGCTTCACGCCTTCGGAGAAGAAGCGCAATAAAAATTCGACACATTTGAACTCAGCGAAGCGGACGCCAAAGACTTCGACAAAGTGGTGATAGCCTTCGAAGATCATTGTGTGCCAAAGAAGAATGAGAGTGTGTATAAAGAATCCAGTCACCAGTGGCATAAAAAACACGCAGCTTAAAGATCGGCTCCTCCGAGAAGAAAATTTGACCTTCGACAGATGTGTGCACTATGCAAGGCAGCAGAATTAGCCAATGAACGCACGGAGACGCTAAAACCGAGCGAGGAGATCGACGTAGTGCAAACGAAACAAAAGTCGACGCAACAGCAGCAGCCGACCGGAAGAGGGCGCAGCAATCAGCACCGTGGCGGTAGAGGCAGAGGGCAGCAGATACAACAGCAAGCTGGCCGCGAAAACCAGTCATCGAAGCAGCAGAGTAATGAGTCGCCGAGCCAGCAGCAGAGTCAATCGTCGTGCAGACGATGCGGTTATCGACACCAACAGAACAGATGCCCAGCTTATAATAAGCAATGCAAGGCATGTAATAGGTATAACGATTTCGCGCAGGTATGTCGTAATGGTCAAAAAATAGCCGTGATAACTGAGGAGTCCGAAACGATTTTCTTAGGAAATGTTAACGAAAGCAATCGCACGTGGACAGATTAGTTCGAGACAGTTGTAATTTCAAATACCGGAATAGAAGTATCTTTCAAATTAGACAATGGCGCCGGGGCAAATGTGATCGGTATAAAAGAATATTCAAAAGTCGGCCCACAAAAGCAATCCGAAGCTACACAACAGAAACTATCAAATTTCGACGGATCTAAACTCACGGTGATCGGTAAAGTAGAGTTAGCGTGCATGGTAAAAAAACAAACAAGAAAACGTTTCATTTTACGTGGTCGATTGCGAGAAAATAACACCTCTCATGGGGTTGCCCAGCATAATTGTTCGAATTTCCATCAATTTAGCGTATTCTTAAATATTAATTTTACAGTGTTTACAAATTCCTGTTGCTATGCGCGATTGTAGTCGCGGCTCTTCGCGACGGTTTATGACGTACGTACGCAAAAAAAGCGCCATTTCGTACTCCCGAATTACCCTTTGGCCCTCGCGATCCTCGCACCCGGTAATACGCGCGTTCTTACCGAAAATTCAGTAATCCTCCGAGCGTCGAATAGCAAAGATAATCTCACGCTACTCGATCTCGTTTTTCGTCCTCTCTACGAAATTTCAATAATTCACGCAGCTTGCGCTACCACCAAGTTGGGCTTAATATCGAAACCTCGCGTAACCCGCGTCTTCGTCCGCCGTGTGATCCACGCGTAGACACTTCATAAACATATTAGTGTAACGTAACGAATATTCCAGTGTTTCTTCGCTGTCGGCGCGACCCAAGTTTCCCTTATCCTCCAGAATTATTCCTGTGTTTGAATCGGCGTCAAAAATAATATTAAATATACGATCCCACGTTTATCGGAGGACGTGTGCGATCATATTTAAGGTCTTTCGAGCCGGATAATTAACAGTTAAACGAGTGTTATTTTGCGATTTTTAAGTGAAATCTTCCATTTTCAAGTTCAGTGAAGACTATCACAGTTCGCGCCTCAAGGCCAACTTTGTTTTCATTACGCGAAGATGCCTGTGTCTTTCGATTTATATTAATACAGCGTATCGAACGCTGGAATATTTTCGTTAGAAAGTATACCACGTAAGAACTTTTTGGGTTCTCTTGTTAACGTTCTCGCTAGAGAAATTATTTCTCCAGCGAGAACGAGAAATTGGAGATAGAGCTGTACTCGCGTACAACAAACACCTTCGATACGCTCGGTCAACCCGAACGTCAGTAGATGTACTAGGGCGGTTCTAACCCAGGCATCTCAGGGGGGAGCGGGGCGGCGGGGTCCAGCGCGGGGAAGCCAAGTGCCTGGCGGCGGGGGGGGGGGGGGTCCAGCGCGGGGACGTGAGGCCATGTCATGGGTCTCTGTGGAGGGGGTAGCCATGTGGTCCGAAGAGCGACTGTCGGGAGGGGGAAGCCGTCGTCGACAAGTGTTTTGTGGGGGCGGGGGTCAGGTAGTGGTGAGTGACCGTTGAAAAGCCATAAATCTCCTAATTTATTATAGACATAAAAAAGATTAGCATCGATGCAGTGTTTTTCTTTCTACACTATTTAGTCCGTGTGAAAATAAAACACACAAACACACACACACACGATGTGTGCATGTAATGGTCATATATGGGTAGGAAAATTTTCTTAATTTGAAGCGATACATGTAGGGGACGGCTTTTCAAAGCTGTTTGTTTATGTGATGCAGGTGTGATGCGCTTTGTGTCGTTTCCGAAATCTTTAAAATGTTTGTATGCGTGTCCACTCCTGTCACGAGACTCGCCGACACCCGAGACAGGTTCTGACAAGTCGGGATTTCTCGGAAAAACTATAAACTTTAGAGATCTATCGTCAAAGGGTTTTCGACCCCAGATGGGCCACCGGAGCACAGCTGCACTCAGGAAAAAAATATTTCGATGTATCGAGAACTCGTTTTCATTACGAAATATAACGTCGAGATGTTCAGATGTGCAACTATGTATGCAGTGCATCCGGCCAAGCACCCCCTGGACTTGACCAAAAACGAGCTCGAACAGGTTCCAAAGGTTTTGCTCCTAAAATATTGGGGTGAATATGTTGGCTTATTGTGGGATCGTTTGCCAGAACATCATCGGAACGATAGTGAAGTGATATCTTATCTTCCATGCATGGAGCACTATAATACACCACAGATGGAAGATCACATCGATGGCCCCCCACCTCAACGTCGGGAATGTGAAAAATGCTGTGGAAATTCTCCACGTACGGGGTTCTTCAAACGTGTTTGAACCCGTTTTTTTTTAGAGTTTGAAGAAATGTGGGGGAAATTCTCCACGTACGAGGTTCTTCGAAAGTGTTTGAACCTGTTTTTCATGATTGGAAAAGTGGGGAGAAGTTTGAAAATTTAAGTGGGAGGGTTATGAGGGAGCTTATAATTTCGTACTCCAAGCTCAGACTGCAGTATTCCACCGTGACATCCACATCTCTCCAAAAAGAACTTTGAAAGTGCAGGGAAAATGGATCTCTCGAGTATCAACAAAGTCAGCGTGATGGCGGAATTCCTTCCAACAAAGAAGCTGTCAGAACTCCGCGTTCACTCGGATCATCGAATCTCCGACATGAGGGCCGTACAAACCAAGTTTGGAAAACGCTACCGCGCGGACATCGCGGATGAGTTCACCGTCTTCTTACGAGCGCGACTGGTGAAGGCCTTCGACGAAGATTTGGAAACGTTCGAGCAAATGCGGCAAGCGGCACGTGATCATCGTCTCTGGATGACATACAAAGGTGGAAAATACAACAGCATAGATTTTTTCCAAGTCTGAGTACACATGGTGGAAAAATACGAAATTCGTTGGAACACCATCGTCGAACGGCTGTCTGCATCATCGAGAGTATGCTGCAACTGACGCGTAATAGTCAATTCTACATCCAGTTGTGGAAAATACGTCAGCGTCAAGTTCCATCGTCTTGGAGTATGGTGGAGAAGAGCAAATTCGTTGGTGCAGCATCGTTGAGTGCAACAGCCGTCTGGATCACAGCCGTCTCACCATCGTTTTCGACGTTTTAAGTGTTTGACTATGTAAAAATGTATTTAGAAAAACTGTTTTATCGAAATGTATGAGAAGGAGAAATGCAAAACAATTTTCGTCGTAGAATAAATGAAGAATACAAATAGTATATATTTTCATCGAAATGTTTTTATTCATTTAAAAAAATCCCTCTTTCACACAACGCTTCGTATACACTCAACCAGCTTTTCAGCGATTTTACATTCTCATGGGCGCAGTTGTATTTCATGTTGAAGGAATGATGGGGGCATTTCGAGTTTGTGATTTTCGGCAACTTCTTCAGCGATGGACAGTCTAGAGTCTCCAAGTCGATGACGTTTGTCGCAGGATCCACGAATCTTGATAGCCAAGCGCATTTCTCGAATCCCTTCGCATAGATGGTGGGGGCTCCTTCCAAGAGTTCTCGAATTGTCTTCCTAGCTGCTTCGTATGGTATGCCGCTGTCATTCCATCGTATTCCATGGAAATTTCGTTCGAGCCACTTGTTTGTCATTTTGTACTTGGCCGGTAAAGAGTCCCATGCAAATGGTGCGTCGAAGGCGAGCGTCAGCGGTTCAGCATCCTTGTCGTGGAGTTTGATGATGGACATCTCCTTGAGGACAAATTTATTGATGGGGCTCTTGAAGCCCTGTACATCGACGATAAGCTCCATGTTGACTGACGTGGACGCGAATTATCGGCATGATTTTATACCAATTTTCTAACCCCACCGCTGATTGGATTGTACTCGATAACACGATCATGGAGGATCATGCAGTATGCTGAAGTGTGTGGTGGAATATTATTTTTCAATTCGAACTCAAGGCGCACGTCAACAGGGCCGGACTTGAGAGAATCGTTTTGCTTTGAGCAGTCAATGACATCGAGGGGCGCTTTTTCTAAAAATGCAATCCTGCTCAACCATGGTTCGGCCTCTTTGTTGTAATAGGTCGGTTGAAAGTTTGCGTACATCTCATAGAGTAGAGCATATTGATTTTGATCAATGTTCAAATTCAAATTTCCATATGGATAACATTGTGAGTTGAGGTAAAGTTTAACATCGCTCAGGTTACAATGATCAAAGTGGCTCGCATTTTGTTGTTTCTTATTTTTCCGTCCCGTCTGCAGCGCGAGTATGACATATCGTGGCTTCTCCAGCTGATTCGAGGTTTTCACAGACCACACGTGCTTAGAGGTCGCAGGCAGCAATGGATATTCATACAGTTCCCATGTTCGGAAACTCATGGAGATTGGTGCGTCTTTGGCGAGAAACTTTAACAGCTGAATTTTTCGCTGATCCGAGACTGTCACATACGGTACGAGCCATTCTATTTTATGCAATACGAGTTTGTAGTCTTCGGGCGCTGTTTGTACAATGGCATTGTCGTCGGTCTTTGATCTCGTGATGATCAACTCGTGCTTGGCATTTACGACAATTTTACGATAATCTTCGGCAAACCCGAGGAGCATGCTGAGCGGAATGCACACATCAAAGTTTCCCGATACATCTACAATTTGCTTCGTCTCTTCGACATCGAGCCATCCAGTGTTCTCGAGCTTAGAACTTTTGGCCGGTGAGAGAGATGAATATCCCTTCATTACACTCGTAATACCGACATTCTTATTACGATCGATTTCTATGGCATTCAATTCATATCGCACTTCCTCAAACAAATAACAAATGGCATTGTTGACGAGACTTGTAGCAGCGGTCGGCGTCCCATCATGCTTGGATAATTTCCCACATATGTGTAGGGAACTCTTGCTTGGCAGGATGGAGAGGTCTTGATGTTGGATGGCAATACGGATTTCATCGCTATTATTGAAGGTTGAAGATGCATATGGCTGATGGGCGTGAATCTCACAATGGATGATGGATTCGTCAAAGACCACGGGCGCTTGAATGTTTACAATTTCTTCCTCCATTTCACGCAACAGATGCACAGAGTACAGACTAAATAATTTTTTACACGCTTTCGCCACGCACTTTGAGACCCAAACTCTTCAAAAGTAACACGTTTTGAGGTGTTAGCACTTTGGGCGCTGGCCGACGACTGATTGTTTTGATCCATGATCGTTTATTGTTATTGGAAGATCTATTGAAAACTATACCCATCACGACTTAATATGCAGGCGTATGGTGATCACTTCACCGCGGAAATTTACCAAATCACCGTCCTGATCCACTATGCGAAGCTGTATCGCGTCAATCGTTCGGCTCGTGATTGGCAGATAAATTACGTGGGAGGGGACTTCAATGATCTTGTAGCCCGGTGGCACAGATGGAAAGAATTCGTGAATTGTGTGTACTTTTTGTCCATTAATATAGGCGCCAGCGGTAATGTTGCACTCAACGCGTAAGGCGTTCACTTTGAGAATGGCTACAGGAAGGTCCGATTCGTGTCTTTTATTGGCTTCCAATTTGCGTGCGGTGAAGCCTAGTAGATGCCCAATAGAATCTTTCGGTTCAAAATTTACATCACGATCACACTCGATCTCACTGCGTAGCGTATTATTATTGGGTTTAATGCTGATTTTGATGTTTTTACGTGAGAGCTCTGCTTGTACGAACGTCTCAATATCCTCTATTTCATAACTGCCCGTAGGTATCGTCAACACCTCATCTCCCACGTAAAGTTTATCGTGGTCACCATCGATATTGGGAATCGAGTTGAAGGTTAACAATTCCACGAGACCGAGAGTATAATTTTTTTGTGGCGAGAGTTCGATGGGGGGCAAGTATTGCGCCTCGAGTATGGACGATGAGCCAGATATGGTCAATGTTAAACTTTCGTCCATGATGCTGGTAAATTAACAACTGAATTCCCCACATCATTTCCTCCCTATATATAGTGTATATTTGTCTTTGTGCTGCAATTGTCGACAAAGAAATTTGAGACACAAATGTCCACATTCAATCGTATCATATTCCTGATATCCCTTATAATTATAATTTACGCTACCAACACGAAAATATCTCATGAGTTCGGATGGTGGTGGAAGATTGCCGAAACTATCAAAGTACATGACTTTCCATCCAGTCTTTTTGTAAGCGACCCAGTGCGTTCCAGGACCGGCATTTTCATCCAAATTTACAATTGCTGCTTCACATTTGAGAGGTCCGCTCGTTGGCAATGTGTCGCGCATGTAAACTCCGCGAAAATGTGGAATCTTTAGGATTTTTGCATATTTAAGTAGGTCGCGGTCGGTGAGGGGTCGGTGAGGTAGCGTAACTTCTAGTTTTTTGGCTTGATATGAAGGCCCAATCCCTGCTTATATGGTTTCAGATGTAGACCCCGACCTAATGCAATTGCTTCAATTGTCCGATTATGACGCTTACTTTCATCCAATTCACGTTTAGCTGCTTGAGCAGCATTTACGGCTTTAGCTATACTAGCCGCACCATCCGACAAAGCACCCGCTGCGCTAAGACCAGCAAAAATGGGCACGAGGAACGGTAATAAACCACCAATTTTATGGGGTACAGGTAGAACCCGAGGTGTGCGTACTTTGCCACCTTGCATCTTTACAGCTGCACGAGCACCCTTTAGAGCTGATTTAATAACCTTATGCGGATCATTACTTTGAATCATTGTATTCTTTGCAGCGCCAATTATCTTTTTCAAACAAACGCCACCCTTACGGGCCTTCATTCCCATACCAAATTTTCTCTTTGTCTTCATAATATTTGCCACACCCCAAGCACTGGCTTTTTCACCGATACTAGCGTCTCTCGCGGTAACACGTTGCCAAGCCTGTTCAGCCAACACTTTATCCGCCAAATGTCTCGCCTCAAGATTATCCGGATTTTTCGAGTACGCAATATCGTGTTGTTTGCAAGCCGTATCCAATGGGTTAATGCCCGGATCACCACGAGCAAGGCGCTTGACCAACTTTGTGCCTGGTCCACAATACTGATACCCAGGCAGATGTAGTTCAACGGGGAGTTTGTTGATTAGGCGGTTGACTAAACCTTTACCGCTCTTGCCATGCACGATCATGTCTAAAGACAATATGCGACTGATTGATAATCCCTATAAGAATCCTATTTATATGATTTCATCGTTAGTCGTGTGTGAGATGACGTCCAAGAAGCAAACTATTGGAGGGGGACTCCCCGTGATAAATTTCGACGAGTTTGTCGAAGACGGAGGGAGGAAGAAGAAACAAAAACGTCATGGGAATTTATTGCCGGATAGCATACGTGCACTATTTTGCGGTCCATCGAATTGTGGGAAAACCAACGCTTTGCTCACTCTCATCATCCATCCGAATGGTTTGAGATTTGAGAACATTTACTTGTATTCCAAATCGTTGAAGCAGCCAAAGTATAAGTTGCTCGAACAATTACTCAAACCCGTGAATGGAGTTGAATACCATCCATTCGAGGCGCATGAACAAGTGATAGCACCAAGTGATGCACGATCCAAATCTATATTCATCTTTGATGATATAGCATGCGAAAAGCAGGATAATGTTCGAGCCTTCTTTTCCATGGGAAGACACGAGATTGTTGACAGTTTTTATCTTTGTCAGACGTACACTCGTATCCCAAAACATCTCGTGAGAGATAATGCAAATTTCGTGGTGCTTTTCAAGCAGGACGATATGAATCTCAAACACGTCTACAACGATCATGTTAATACGGATATGACTTATACGTGCTTTAAAAACATGTGCGTGAAATGCTGGAATTCCGACAAGTATGCATTTGTCACGATTGATAAGGATAGCGATATTAACGAAGGTCGATATAGACAGGGTTTTGATTATTTTCTAACCATTGATAAATGACTCATCGCTGGTAGTTGAAGAGACAGTATTGTGCATGCCGTGGCAGTGACAACATGAAGAGCGAACAACTGTTGCGAGAAAAAGATGTATTGCATGAAATTGCCAAGGCGAGCGATGCAATCAGACGAAAGCATCGGATGATGAAAATTGGAAAAGATAGCGATGAGCAGAGAATGCAAGATGTCTTTAAGCCTATCGTGAGACCATTGGAGAAATTGGTGTCATATAAAAACGGTGAGGTGGTGAAGGAGGAAATTAAGGACGAAAAAGTGAGTGATGTTGTTGAAGAAGGAGATGTGTTAAATAGTGCGAAACATCAATTAAAGAACGAGGCACAAGATTCCTTCAAGAGTGAAACCCAAGATTCATTTAAATTAATATATGAGGATGATGATGATGACTCGCAAAATGTCGATGAATTGATCCGTGAATATATCCTGCTATTACAAACAAACAGAAAGGCAAGCTTGGATGTATTATATGGTGTACGAAATCTCGCAAGCAACAAATTAATGATTGGTAATTCTCCGATAATTTTCGACTCTCAACATATTCGCGTGGGAGATGCGAGTTATACGAAAACTGTTGGATTAACAGAGCTGTTGTTCAAAAAAGTGCCCAATGTCGAAACTCTCACACCGGACGATTTGAAAAACTATGAAAAGATTGTAATCTCGACGAATGCGCACAAAAATTTTTATAAGCCTAGTGAGGCTATACGACGTAACACCAGCCACAAATTTAACACATATATTGCAAATATAGTTAATCATCATGTGGTATGCCAAAGTATAAGCTAGCTAGAAAAAACACGCAATCGGACTATATTTATTGGGACAACCCAAACGAGCTAGTAGATCGTCTTCGCTTACTTCTAGCATCACAAGCAGCCGGAAATTCGGCCCATGCGAATGAAATTGTATCGATTATCGAGGAATTGCGTGAAGCTGAAATCATTTATTAACTCAACATCGGAGAATTTAGGCATTCTCATCATGAGTGTCGATGTGTTTGGACGTCATTCAAGTAGGAGTGTGCTCCACGGTAAGCAAGGTCCTCCAGGTCGACCTGGGATTGGCTTCAGAATTGCCGCAGACGGTCATTATGACTTGGGGCAGAAACGATTGTGTAACATTGCAAATCCGGAAGGAGAAGATGACGCTATTACTCTAAGTGCGTTACAAAAGAGATCCCGAACTATCATTAAGAACATCCGCAAAGAAATGAATGAGAGTAGTCAGTTATTGGTTAACGGGCTTGAAGCTACAATACAGGACATTGTGAGGACACTCAAGACCGATGTCAAAACTCTACAAGATTTGGTGATACGTAATTCACACTTCATTGCTGAATTGGATGCGCGACTGCCTGGACTGGAAAATGAACGAGAAAAGGAGCGCTCTCGTGCTAGAGCTACATAAGCCTGCTCGACGAAACTATCCGCGTCGGCATGTGGACATCCGTGGCTTGGACGAAACCTGGCAAGCCGATCTCGTCGATATGTCATCATACGCGCGTCAAAACTCTAAACACAAATTTCTTCTCACCGTCATCGATACATTCTCAAAATTCGCCAGGGCCATGCCAATGCTGAGTAAGAATGGCAAAGATGCAGCAGCCGCAATGAAGTCGATACTCGTTAAGGGACGCATACCGCAGAACTTACACGTCGATCGGGGAAAAGAATTCTACAATTGTGACTTTAAGGCCCTCATGAAAAAGTATAATATTCACATGTATTCAACATATAGCAACTTGAAGGCATCCATTTGCGAGCGTTTTAATCGTACATTGAAAAATAAGATGTGGATGCAATTTAGTCTTCGTGGTAATTATAAGTGGATCGATATTCTTGATAAGCTAGTAGCCGAATATAATGATTCTGTACACCGTACCATTAAGATGAAGCCGAGAAATGTCAACGCGGAAAATGAGAAGCAACTGCAGCAAGTTTTCAAAAAGACTCCAATGAAAACATCACCGAAATTCGCCGTTGGTGATAAAGTGAGAATCAGCAAATTCAAGACTATTTTCGAAAAGGGTTACACCCCAAACTGGACAACAGAAATATTTACAATATATCGTGTGAAAAAAACTCATCCCGTGACGTACCACTTGAAGGACCATAAAGATGAACCGATCGCCGGTGGCTTCTACGAACAAGAGCTTCTCAGGGTCAAGCACCCCGATATCTATCTCATTGAAGCAGTGTTGAAGAAGCGTGGTAATCGGATGTTTGTAAAATGGTTAGGTTTCGACAATAGCCACAATAGTTGGATAAGTAAATCCGATTTGTAGCCGATAATAAAGAAAATGGAAAAATAAATATGTTTTATGACTCTTGACCTAAACTACTGGTCGCCTCCGCATGTATCCCCTCCAAGGCCTCTGACCGACTCCACAGCAGGCTTGCTTTTTTCCCCTTCTGGCCGTCGATAATCCCTTTTTCGTGGAACGTGGGTACGAGGAGATGGATAGAATGAATAAACACATGGCATTATAAAAGTCCGTTTCTTATTTACATAAAAATAATAAATCAATTCTTATATATAATTAAATATTTACAACAACAAACATAATTTTAACATGTTTTACATCGAGTGAACAAAATATATACACAATTTTCACGAGTTTTATACATCAATATTCATAAAATGTACACAATTTTACAAAAAAATAATCAACGTTGTAGAAAAAAAAATTACATAATTTTTTACGATGGTATTCTATAATGTCCCCATGGTAGGGTATCGGAGGTCCCAGGTATGATATACCGCTTATCGTCATGTGGGCTCAGAGCGATTTTTGTCTCACGGATGGTGTAGACCCTATGCAACTTTGATCGAATGCACGTTTGACTACGCTCCATTTCAACTTCTTCATTCAAGCATCGAGCATAGTCGTCAAACGTGATTGTCCTAGCCACAACGCTACTCTTGACACCTTTAACTTTTTTCGTGTCCTTCTTACCCTCTACACGTGTCGCATACATTTTCGATCGAAGTCCAATAAATTCAGTCATAATTGCTCCATTACATTCATCCTTCATGAGACCGGGTACCTTCTTGTTGACGAGCGGTATACCATATCTATTGTCCGCTGAATAATCGCTCGTATCAAATTTTGAAATGTCGCGCTTCATGTCGGCATATATATCATCGCTTTCAATGTCATATATGAGACTATCCGTATCGGTATACATGACTTTACATTTATCTCGATACAGAGGTACCATATACTCATGATGAAATCCATACAAGCACGTTTTGGATATGTCGAGTATGCACATACCCACATATATTGGCTTGTTGAATTTCACCTCGAGATTGCGCAATTCCACGGCAACGAGGTTTTCCGAAAAAACACTTCGGCTGTGGAAGTTTGGCTTCGCAATCATTGCCTCTGCGCCATATCTGCCCTCCCATTTTGTTAAAAGCTTTACATCTACATGATTGCGCACATTCTCCATCGTTTTGCCAAAGACCGCATTATTCATTAATTTGAATAAGTTCTTTTCGAAATCGTTTTTGGCAAGCGTTCGAAACTGGGTATTCAACTCAATATACGAACGCAGCCATGGGGATTGTGTAAACTGTAAGACCCTATGGATTTTCGTGAGGCAAAGTCCATGGCGTAAGCACTGCTGTAAATTTCGATAGTGAATGATGTAGCGTTTTTTATCAGAGACGGTTGCTAACAGCTTTTCCCCCTGCTTACCCGGCGGTTTTTCATGGTTTGGACAAAACGGCAGGTCTTTGTGCGCATCATGTAGAGATTGGGGATATTCCAAATTGACTTCAAGGATGTAGCCTGTCGGTGAATCTAGCGCGATGGAAGATGGATCAAAATTGGACACGTCGTTGACCCATCGAAAATCTGCATATGGCAAGGGTTGACACATTGCCCATCCATACAAATTGTTGACGTCAAAATACATCAAATATGATGATGCTTTCGATGGATCAAACGACTCCATGTACTTATTATTAGCGTGTGCATATCGGTTTGAGCATTGACTGAGACCACCGCGTATACCCCGCTCAACGAATAAAACCATGTCGATGTCAGTTAGTAATTCAAACTTGACATTCGAGTGTTTTAACATTGCATCTCAGGTATACCCCGGCAATGTGTAGTAATACGCGGGATCTAGGCCATAGCTCTCAATGCACGTATTCCGAAAGTTTTCGAAAATATCAGCTAATAACAAGACATCTGTCTTCAAGTATAAATCGCTATAGTCGCCCAGCGTTCGAATGGAGAACCGTTCCCAAACGTTCTCAGCATGTGCGTACTCGCTATCCGATACTGTAGCATCTGTCAGGGAACTATAAAATGCGTCACGTGGTGGTAGGCAAGTGTCGTCTAGCTTGGTCACGTCATCAATATATTCATAAGTGAAGACCCCTTTTCGCGTCAGCAAATTGAAATCGTCTGTCGAGAGAGTTGGGAATTGCATGCGTAAAATTTTGAGTTTGTCCTCGGTCAAAAATGAGGCTAATTTGTCGAGACTGGTGTTGAGGAATTTGTACGAATCGATGAAGCGCAATTGGATCCTATGTTTTGAATCGTCTTTAATTTCAACATGTTTCGTGAAGGAGATGTATTTCTCCTTTGTAATTGGAACCACATTGGTTCTTCCTTCGAACGCTGTGGCTACTTCCTTGATTATAAAATGCGCATCATAGCCGGATAAATTGTGAAAAACTACAGGAATGAAAAATGACTGTTTATAATTTAAGTTACAGTTGGAATGGGCAGGGCCTCTATAGCGTCCAGTCAGATGGCAATGATCTCGAACGCGTACATCTTCTTGCGCAAATGGTTTCTTACATATGTGACATTGAGTCGCGGCTCGAAAACTAGCCCACTCACTCGGTGTTAAATATACCATTGGCACGTTGTCGCAGAAAATTTCTTTTATCCGCAGTGCTAGATTTTTTAGTTCTTCGACAAACCACGATACACAATCAGCACTGCGACGCGAGTGATATGAAGATAGTGAATCGTCATACGAACAACGCACATAGTATCCGGTGCTAAATACTTCGTGATGTTGATACATATCTTTCGCCAGGTTCTCCCCATCGGTCTTTGCCAGCACACACTCCAAATCAGCATACACGATGAAAGGATGTCGCTCTTTCCGGCTAAAGTTGCTGAACTGGAGCCACTTATTGGTGTCGTTTGGTAGTCGAATTGCACAGTCGTTTATCGCCCCACAATCGACCTCGTGCGATTGCAATTTTTCCTCGGAACCGAAGTAGTGCAAACACCTGCAAAAAAAAAATATATTGTCTTGTTTAATTCGTCAAGCATATTTAATTACATATATATATATATATATATATATATATATATATATATATATATATATATATATATATATATATATATATATATATATATATATATTATGGTAACTACATACCGATCACAGATATATTTTTTATGCTCCTTTTTGGTCAGTTGCGCCCTCACGAGTCTCGACAGATTCTTAATCCATACGAAGTGCCCCACATTGTAGTCCTCAGTATCTTGCATGTACAGCAAATTGATGTGCTTTTCCTTCTTGTGTTGAGTGACTCGTATTGGAACAATGTTCTTTTTGGTGGTGGTGGTATATACGTTGATCGATACATTGTTATTAAATTCAAATTTTTTAATTTGATGTATCGTCACCGGGAATTCGATAT
>OZ023312.1:70188711-70265300 GCA_964007375.1 Ophion obscuratus
CGCCTACGCGACACGGTCAACTCCTCGCTAAATGCATTAAAAAACTTAGGACGTCCTGTCGAATACTGGGACGATTTATTAGTTTATTTGGTTGCGCAAAAACTCAGTACACGCACGCGTACCGCCTGGAGTTTGACTCTAGGTGCGTCAAACGATTTTCCATCGTTCCAATTTTTGAAAGACTTTTTAACTGAAATAATTCGAGGTATTACGCCAGTTCAAGTCGACACCTCGCATAACGCGTCCCGTGCAAATCCATCCCCCAATAAATCGAATGCAAAAGCGAACGTACACAACGCTACTTCAAAACAGTGCCCGGACTGTTCGGGAAATCATTTGCTTGCGTCTTGCCGATTGCTTCGCGACCGCTAAACGCGTTCGCGTCTGTTTCAATTGTTTGAAGCCTGGCCATTTTCCAAATAAATGCCAGTCGCCAAATCGCTGTAGCAAATGTCAAAGGTTACATCACACTAGCATACACCGCGCGTCTGTTCCTCGTCAGGAATCGGCGACTCCTTCGACTAGCAAAACTGCTGCCGAAGCAGCGACCGACGCTGCTGACGTCAATTTACTTCCGTCAAACACCGCGTCTTCTCCGGTCCCCAATCCTCCTTCCGCACAGAAGGAAATCCCTTCTCAAAACGCAATGATTAACACAACGCACGAGCTTCCGAACTCCGTCTTACTCGCG
Organism: Ophion obscuratus; assembly: GCA_964007375.1. Lineage (NCBI taxonomy): Eukaryota > Metazoa > Arthropoda > Insecta > Hymenoptera > Ichneumonidae > Ophion > Ophion obscuratus. The sequence goes on from OZ023312.1 coordinate 70,189,403, forward strand.
ACCGCTTGGATCAAATTACGCACTCCAGAAGAGCGCGTCGTGAAAGTGCGAGCCTTACTCGATCAAGGTTCGACACATAGCTTCATTTCTGAAGCAATCGCACAAAAATTACGTAGTTCGCGTCATCGCGCGAATCTCAACGTCACGGCGTTCGGAGACGCATTTTCCGGACGTGCGACTTCTCGAGTACACCTCACTCTCGAGTCGTGTAACAACCAAGGCACTCGCTTACCTATGGTCGCTTACGTGTATCAAAAAATAACTTCGTATGCTGCGCGGCCCTCGCGGCAAGTAGGCTCTTGGCCGCACCTCAAAGGATTAGCTCTCGCCGATCCCGATCCTTCCAGCAAGGAACCAATAAACGCTTTAATCGGAGCCGATCTTTACGGCTACCTCCTGCTCGAATCTTTTCGAAAAGGTCCGATTGGGTCACCGACGGCCCAACTCACTACTTTGGGATGGATAATCTCCGGTCCCACGGATACCACGCGCGTTACGCCCGCGTTGATAAATTCTGTGACACACTGCGCGCTCGTCACCGACGACGACGCGTCAATCAGACGGTTTTGGGAAATTGAAGAAATTCCCGCAAAACAATTTCTTACGCCCGAGGAGGAGGAATGCGAAAATCATTTCATTAAAACGCATTCCCGCGATCCCTCCGCCGCTACGTTTTACGATTGCGTTTCTGCGATAATTCCGTTCCCGATCTGGGCAACAGTTTCCAGATCGCGCTTATCCGATACGCGCATCACGAAACGCGTCTCAAGAAAAAACCGGAGCTTGTAAGCGAATATTCCGGTTTCTTAACCCATTAACGCCCAAGAATCGCGGTCTTTTCCTTCAATATCAAGCCAGATTTTTATTATATAAAAAAAATCATAAAAAATCAAGAGATACGTTCCCTAGTATTTTCGGGGATGCTCTTTCAGAATCTGGGGTCAAAATCGGGTTTTGTCCATTAGGAAAACAAATATGGCGGCTTTAAAAAAAAAACAGGAAAAATCGATGACACTTTTTTTTCAAAAATTTTTTTCACCTCGAAGCCGTTGAAAAGTCCGGTTTTTTTTTCAACCATGGGTGCATAGAATAGTGACGATTGAACAATCAATTTTTTAAATTCGTCGTTGTCAACATTTTCACCCCCAAAATGGCGTTTTTCACCCCCTGAGTGACACGAAAAATTTCACGCTCGGTGTCCCAAATGAAAAGTAGTTGGATTTGGACGAAAATTGGTACTCGGAGGTTTTTGAGGTCGCTGATTACGATTCTGTTCTCAAAATTCCGAAATTCAAAATGGCCGATCCAATATGGCGGACACAAATGCAAAAGTTCATTTGAATTGGATAAAACGTGGCACTCGGGGGTTTTCGAGGTCGCTGATTATGATTCTGCTCTCAAAATTCCAAAATTAAAAATGGCGGACCCAATATGGCGGACACAAATGCAAAAGTTCATTTGAATGGGTAAAACGTGGCACTCGGGGGTTTTCGAGGTCGCTGATTATGATTCTGCTCTCAAAATTCCGAAATTAAAAACGGCGGATCCAATATGGCGGACACAAATGCAAAAGTTCATTTGAATTGGATAAAACGTGGCACTCGGGGGTTTTCGAGGTCGCTGATTATGATTCTGCTCCCAAAGTTCCGAAATTAAAAATGGCGGATCCAATATGGCGGACAAAAATGCAAAAGTTCATTTGTATCGGATGGAATGTGGCACTCGGGGATTTACGAGGTCGCTGATTATGATTCTGCTCTCAAAATTCCGAAATTAAAAATGGCGGATCCAATATGGCGGACACAAATGCAAAAGTTCATTTGAATTGGATAAAACGTGGCACTCGGGGGTTTTCGAGGTCGCTGATTATGATTCTGCTCTCAAAATTTGAAAGCCTTTGGGTATTCAAATACCTGAAAATACCAGGTATTTAAATACCCAAAGGCTTTCGAATTTTGAGAGCAGAAATATAATAAGCGGCCTAGAAAACCCTCGAGTGCCACGTTTTATCCAATTCAAATGAACTTTTGCATTTGTGTCCGCCATATTGGATCCGCCATTTTTTATTTTGGAATTTTGAGAGCAGAATCATAATCAGCGACCTCGAAAACCCCCGAGTGTCACGTTTCATCCAATTCAAATCAATTTTTGCATTTGTGTCCGCCATATTGGATCCTCCATTTTGAATTTCGGAATTTTGAGAGCAAAACCATAATCAGCGACCTCGAAAACCCCCGACTGTCACGTTTTATCCAATTCAAATGAACTTTTTCATTTGTGTCCGCCAGATTGGATCCGCCATTTTGAATTTCGGAATTTTGAGAGCAGAATCATAATCAGCGACCTCGAAAACCCCCGAGTGCCACGTTTTATCTAATTCAAATGAACTTTTGCATTTGTGTCCGCCATATTGGATCCGCCATTTTTAATTTCGGAATTTTGAGAGCAGAATCATAATCAGCGACCTCGAAAACCTCCGAGTGCCACGTTTTATCCAATTCTAATGAACTTTTGCATTTGTGTCCGCCATATTGGATCCGCCATTTTTAATTTCGGAATTTTGAGAGCAGATTCATAATCAGCGACCTCGAAAACCCTCGAGTGCTATGTTTTATCCAATCCAAATGAACTTTTGCATTTGTCCGCCATATTGGATCCGCCATTTTGAATTTCGGAATTTTGAGAGCAGAATCGTAATCAGCGACCTCGAAAACCTCCGAGTGCCACGTTTCATCCAATTCAAATGAACTTTTGCATTTGTGTCCGCCATATTGGATCGGCCATTTTGAATTTCGGAATTTTGAGAACAGAATCGTAATCAGCGACCTCAAAAACCTCCGAGTACCAATTTTCGTCCAAATTCAACTACTTTTCATTTGGGACACCGAGCGTGAAATTTTTCGTGTCACTCAGGGGGTGAAAAACGCCATTTTGGGGGTGAAAATGTTGACAACGACGAATTAAAAAAATTGATTGTTCAATCGTCACTATTCTATACACCCATGGTTGAAAAAAAACCGGACTTTTCAACGGCTTCGAGGTGAAAAAAAAATTTTGAAAAAAAAGTGTCATTGATTTTTCCTGTTTTTTTTGTTTAAAAGCCGCCATATTTTTTTTCCTAATGGACAAAACCCGATTTTGACCCCAGATTCTTAAAGAGCACCCTCGAAAATACTAGGGAACGTATCTCTTCATTTTTTATGATTTTTTTTATATAATAAAAATCTGGCTTGAAAATGAAGGAAAAAATCGCGATTCTTGGGCGTTAATGGGTTAAAAGAATATGAATCGCTGGGACATATGAAAAAGGTCCGCGAACCTGACGCGATCCTTAACCCAGTTTACATTCCACATCATCCTGTTATCCGTGATAGCAGCTTCACTACGCGACTCCGCGTGGATTTTAACGCATCTAGCGTCACCTCAAATTGCACGTCTTTGAATGACCATCTGCACATCGGCCGCAAACTACAGCGCGAAATCGGCGGCGTCCTATCAAGCTGGCGGCGACACCATTTCGTTTATATCGCGGATATTGAGAAAATGTTCCGCCAAATCCTCGTTCACCGCGACGGCACCGATTATCAACGCATTATCTTTCGACCAGAACCCGACGGTCCAGTACAGAAATATCGTCTGTTAACCGTTACGTACGGTACCGCGAGCGCGCCATATCTAGCCAATGACGTACTACTGCAACTCGCCGACGACGAGGGCAGCACGTTTCTTACTGCCGTCGACGTAATACGCAATTCGACATACGTAGACGACGTTTTATTCGGCGCCGATGATCTCGAAAGCGCACGAACAATCCGCACTCAACTCATGTCACTACTAAAACGCGGTGGGTTTAATCTACGCAAATGGTCCACGAATGATATTGAATTATTAGCGGACATTCCTGCGGTAGGTCACGACCTCACGATCGACCTATCAAACGACGACTCGGCCGTATTAAAAGTTCTTGGCATCACGTAGCTTCCCAAAGAAGACACGTTTAGCTTTCAAATCGCAGAAATTCCAGAAACGCGCAGTACTAAACGCTCGGTGCTTTCGCTAATTGCACGTTTGTTCGACCCACTCGGTTGGGCTTCACCAGTCATTATTAACGCCAAGATACTCATGCAAGACTTATGACTTGCAAAAATTGATTGGGACGCCGTAGTTCGTCCATCGCTCCTAGAAAGGTGGAGTTCTTATCGGCATGATCTGCCTAAATTATCAACCTTACGCATTCCTCGCTGGATCAGTACCACTGCGCAAGAACATTGTGCTATCGAGCTCCACGGTTTCGCGGACGCGTCACAACGCGCGTTCTCCGCGGTCGTGTATGTACGAGTCTTGAACTATCCCTCCGACATATCCGTTTCACTATTAGCGGCCAAATCTAAAGTCGCTCCACTTCAGACAGTCTCCATTCCGCGACTCGAACTGAATGGAGTCGTATTGCTTGTTCGACTGATTGAATACGTCAAACGACAATTAAAATTCGACTCAATTCCCGTGCATGGTTGGACCGACTCAACCGTCGCACTCGCGTGGCTCACCCAGCACCCTTCACGCTGGAAGCCCTACGTCGCAAATCGGGTCTCCGAGATCCAAACTAAAATGACCGAGATTAAGTGGCATCATGTCCCTACACGCGATAATCCCGCGGATTGCGCGTCTCGGGGAATTTCCGTTGCTGAATTTCTGCAGCACCCGCTCTGGTGGTCAGGCCCATCTTGGCTTTGCCAGAATTCCGCGTTTTGGCCGAATGCACGACCTTGCGCGACCTCGGACGACTCAGTCGATTCTTAATCTCAATCGTTCTCCAAGAACAACGCTCCTCAGCGACGACTCACATCGTACAAGATACGAAGGAGTGGGACTTTCCCTCACGCTTTTCAAGCTGGGGAAAACTGCTTCGAGTTACGGTTATTCTTTTCCACTGGCTACGAAAATACCGAACTCGCAAACTCGACCAATCCGCGGCCTCAACTACTCAACTAGTTGAGAACTTAAACGAAGCACGCGACTTTTGGGTCCGCCGCGTTCAACACGCATCCTTCAATACGGCACTGCCGCGCTCAAGCCGCTTAATCCGTTTCTCGACGGGAACGATCAGCTGCGTCTTGGCGGGCGGTTGCATCATTCGTTCCTTTCTCATGACGAACGATTTCCACGCATTCTACCGCGTCATCACATAAGTGAACTAATCATCTATCAAACGCATTTACGCTCATTGCACGGAGGCAGTCAGCTCACGTTGCAACTCCTTCGCCAAAATTATTGGATTCTTGGCGCGAGATCCCTCATTAAAGGTCGGATCAATAGGTGTATAACGTGCGTCCGCGAACGCGCGGTTACTGCCAGTCAACTCATGGGAGACCTTCCCTCTCCCCGAGTCAATCCGTCGCCTCCGTTCTCACATTGTGGGGTGGCCTATGCCGATCCATTTCAGGTAATCCTGTATGTAGGACGAGGCCAAAAGGCGCGAAAATATTACGTGGCACTCTTCGTTTGCCTCGCAACGCGCGCCGTTCACCTCGAATACGTCGATGACTACGCGACTTCCGGTTTCCTTACCGCTTTTAAACGATTCATGACTAGACGCGGTCGACCGATCGACGTTTACAGCGACAACGGAACGGATTTTCATGGCGCTGATAACGAATTGCGCCGCACATTCGTGGCCACCCTCAAGTATTCTACCCTACGTAATAACCCCATGATGGATGGAATCCGTTGGTATTTTATTCCGGCCTCTGCGCCTCACTTCGGCGGACTGTGGGGAGCTGGAGTGAAATGCTTTAAGCATCATTTGAAGCGCGTTGTTGGCGCTCATACGTTGTCTCAGCTCGAGCTGTCAACGCTATTATGCAAAATCGAAGCGTGTCTTAATTCACGCCCACTGTCACCCCTCCGGGATGATCCGGAGAGTTTCGATGCACTCAATCCCGGACATTTTTTGTCGCCCTTTACTCAGCAACCCCGAGCCCTCCGTGCTCGACTTAAAGGAAAACCAGCTTTCCCGTTGGCAAAAGGTACAGGCTATGCACGAGCATGTCTGGAAAGCTTGGAGGCAAGATTATTTGTTCATACTGCAACAGCGGGCAAAATGGCGCACATATTCGCCGTCCCTAAAAATCAGAGCGCTCGTACTCCTCAAAAACGAATTACTCCCGCCGTCGCGATGGGAATTAGCTCGCGTACTCGATACGCACCCAGGTCCCGATGGTCCAGTTCGCGTCGTAACGCTACGTACCGCGAAAACGATTTTAAAGCGCCCAATTGCGAAAGTATGTCCCATTCCGTGCGATTCAGCTCCAAGCCCACCGGAGTCTTAATTTGTTTTTTTCTAGATCTTAAGTTTTCGATTTATTGTCGGGTTTCTCATGTAAAATTCTTTGTTAGTAAGTTCTCGCAATTAATGTCGAGTCTAAAATTGTACTTGCGAAAAGATCACACGGCAAGCGCTGCGAGAATCTTGAAGCATTTCGTTCCATTCGGAACGAGGCAAGCGGTATGTTCGAATTTGCATCAATTTAGCGTATTCTCAAATATTAAATTTAAAGTATTTACAAATTCCTGTTGCTATGCGCGATTGTAGTCCCAGCTCTTCGCGACGGATTATGACATACGTACGCAAAAACAAGCGCGATTTCATACTCCCGAATTACCCTTCGGCCCTCGCGATCCTCGCACCCGGTAATACGCGCGTTCTTACCGAAAATTCAGTAATCTTCCGAGCGTCGAATAGGAAAGATAATCTCGCGCTACTCGATCTCGTTTTTCGTCCTCTATACGAAATTTCAATAATTCACGCAGCTTGCGCTACCGCCAAGTTGCGCTTAATATCAAAACCTCGCGTAACCTGCGTCTTCGTCCGCCGTGTGATCCACGCGTAGACGCTTAATAAACTTTTTAGTTTAACGTAACGAATATTCCAGTGTTTCGTCGCTGTCGGCGCGACCCAAGTTCCCTTATCCTACAGAATTATTCCTGTGTTTGAATCGGCGTCAAAAATAATATTAAATATACGATCCCACGTTTATCGGAGGACGTGTGCGATTAATAATAAAATTGAATCTCTTGACTCGCGGAACAAACGTACAGCTGACGAACGATTCAGATGCCAATAGTTTGATAACGGAAAATAAAAACGTGTTCGAAGGCATTGGCAAGCTCAGATACGTCTGTGATTTCAAGATGAAGCCCGGATATGCAGGGAAAGTAGAACCCTGCAGGAAAGTACCGTTCAAAGTACTAGAAGCTTATCGAACTGCACTTATGAATATGGAACGCGATGAAATCATCAAGCGAATAGACGAGCCTACGGAATTTGAGAACCCGGTAGTACTTGTAAAAAAATCGGACAACTCGCTCAGAGTTTGCCGCGACCCGCAAAACCTAAACGCGTGCCTTCTCAGAGAGCATTATAAACTGCCGACCTTCGAGGAAATAGCATCAAAAATGGCAAAAGCAAAGATATTTACAGTTCTAGACGCGTCCAAGGCTTTTTGGCAGGTTGAATTGTCGGAAGTGTGTTCAATGCTCACCACTTTTCAAACTCCTTTTGTCAGATACCGTTTCTTGCGAATGCCCTACGGCATAAAAACCGCTCTAGAGATTTTCCACAGACTATACAAAGAGATATTTAACGATATCCCAAATATAGAAGTTTATATCGACGACATTATTGTTTGGGCACAAAGCGAACAAGGGCCTAACAATATCTTGAGCAATGTTTTCACCAAAGCTCGGGAAAACGGGGTCAAGTTTAATCTTGGAAAATGCAAAATCGGCAAAAGTAACGTCAAGTTTTTAGGGCACGTTTTCACAAAAGAGGGAATCAAAATAGATGCTAATAGAATACTCGCAGTAACGAAAATGGAAAAGCCCACCGACACGAAGGGAATCGAAAGATTGCTAGGAATGATCATGTACGTCGCTAAATTCATTCCAAACCTGACAGATATTACAGCCCCATTGAGAGAATTTATCAAGAAAGGGGTAGATTTTCGTTGGACGGAGGTACATGACCTTGCGTTTCAAAAAATCAAAGAGATACTGCCAATAATCCGGTACTACAATACTATGAAACGAACACAGATTGCATGCTGACCGTATATGCCAGTGGAACAGGCGTCGGAGCAGTTCTCTTGCAAAATAACTTGCCGATAGCGTACGCCTCAAAAGCCTTCACAACGTGTCAGAAAGCCTGGGCGCAGATAGAAAATGAAATGTACGCGATAGTATATGGATGCGAGCGATTCCGTCAGTATATAATTGGTAAACCTGTAGTTGTCGAAAGCGACCACAAGCCCCTGGTTCCTATATCAAAGAAACCAGTTGCTGATATCCCAGTGAGGCTCCAAAAAATGCGCCTGCGGCTACAGCCCTACGATATCGAAATAGTCTACAAGCCCGAAAATGATTTGTTGATAGCAGACAGCCTCTCGCGTGCTCACTTGGGCGACATGAAAGATGATGCAGATATAAACACGCACATCTTGAACGCAACGGTGTCCGAAATCATGAGTGATAAAAAAAAGAAAGAGTTTGTAGCAGAAACTGACCGTGACAACGAGTTACAAATAGTGATGAAGCTTATTCATACGAGCTGGCCGAACGAAATCAAAGATGTGCCTGAGATTGCCAAACGGTACCATACTTACCACTCCGAACTCACCATGGTAGACGGTTTATTGTTTAAAAACAACTGTGTTGTACTTCCTAATCGACTACGAAATTAAGTCCTCAGTAAGCTGCACTACAATCACATGGGGATTGAAAAAACGAAAAATAGAGCTCGTGAAATCCTCTTTTGGCCGCGTAAAAATACGCAAATACACGAAACTATCGCGGATTATGCGATTTGTTAGAAATTCCAAAAAAAGTCATAAAAATGAAAAGCTTATACCGAGCGAAATCCCGAGTAACGTCTGGGAAAAAGTAGCAGTGGACTTGTTTTATCTCTATGGATCACCGTATCTGTTAATGGTCGATTACTTTTATAAGTATGTAGAGATAGGATTATTACAGACCGAATCGAACGAAATTACCATAACGATGATGAAATCTCTGTTTGCGGGACAAGGTATTCCAAAAATCGTCAGATCTGATAACGGACCACAATTTAGTAGTCAAACATTTGTAGAATTCGCGAAAGCTTGGCGCTTTGAACACGTAACGTAGAGCCCAGCTTATCGAAGAAGCAATGGACTTGTCTAACGCTTCGTGGAAACGGTTAAAAGAATGTTGAAAAAAGCGAGAGAGGACGGAAAAGATCCATACATTGTTAGAGCTCCGCAACACTCCGGTTTCAAATTGTATCGAATCTCCTAACATGCTGGCGTTGCAAAGAAATGTCCGCGGAGTGCTTCCTGATTTCTTAGAACAGCATCGCCCTAAGGCTTACATATTACAGATGTCACAGCACGCGTTCGTCACGAACGGGTGTTCGTTCCAATCGCGCACTACGGCGGGTCGCGCGCCTTCTTTCGTCGAGGCATGACATACATTGTTATGCTTCCACGCAACGCGTGTATCGTGTGTGTCAGTGTGCATTCGCTGTGTCGAGCGCACTCGGTCGAAGATTGCTTTCTTCCTGCACGCTGTTCCTTCGGAACGAGTACACAATCCGTATGGGTATATGACTGATATATATATACTAACTGCATACGAGCTCTCCGCCATATTGATGTACCCGATAGAAACAACTGCGAGGCCCGGCAGTCAACCTCGGTACAGCATAGGATGTGGTGATTTAAAACAAATCAATGAGCTTAGGAGTAGAAAACGATGGATCAGTCCGTTACGGCAATAATAACAATCCGAATAATGAAAGAGAATATCATCTGTAGACAATGTTCAGAGTTGCATTTCACCACATTACATATTGTAATATTAACAATGATATGATGCGAAATTACATTACTGGACTATCAATTAAAACGAGAATATGATGCACTCTCTTTCGCACCATGGTGAGGAGTGGGTGAGAGTATCTACTGTTGGACCGGCGGTTACCTGAAAAATCATGTTTGTTGAATTTTATGGGTCCTGAGAAGGACCGCGTTCACAAAAATACCGCTTCCGTTGGCAAGTCGGAAATCCCGGAAGTCGGTGTAAAACTGAAAAAAAAATAGGAGGGAGTAAATTGGTGGCTAGGGGGGTAGGAAAGAGAGAAAGGGCTTTATGCCGAGGGAGGGAGTTCTATGAGGGGTTGTTTACCTCGTGGGTTTGTCGGCGTCAGAAGGGGAGGAGTAGGGATACGAGAAGGGCTATATTTCGCGACGGTTTTTGCGGTGCGGTGGGGGGCGAAGGGGATTGGTCTCTCTACCTCCCGGGTCCGGGACTCGTAGTCCAGGAATTTTAGCACCAAAAATGTGTTCGCTCCGCAACAAATCGTGATAATTGATTTTTCGATTGGACTATGTCAGAGGGTGTCCCCTGAATATAAAACCAAGTTTGTGTCGTCCGAAACCGCGGGCGTTAGCCGCCATCTTGAAAAGCGCCTTTTTGCAAATATCTCGGAAACGGTGAGTTTTACCTTAAAAATCGTCAGGACCTTTTTTGTGGAGGATATAATTTTCCATCTTTTTTATTTGAAACTTTGTTGTCTATTGGTAATATTTACCGAGATATAGTCGATTAAAAAACTAAATTTTTGTTTTTTGAAAATATCTCGATAATTTTTGGCAATACTAAAAAAATGTAATAATCAAAGTTGTAGAGTATGCAATTCTCTATAATTTTTGTTCAAAACTTTTTTTTGTAAAATCAATAGTTGTTGAGATCTAGCGCAATGAAAGTTGCCGTCAGGTAAAGAAAAACAGCGATTAGTGGTAATACGTTACTCTAGCATGCAAACAAAAAGTGTAGGGAGACACGACGCCTCGGCGGCAACTATTGCAGGAGGTAATAAGTGCACGTCGGTGCGTTCTTTAACAATAAGGGTAGATGGATATTCATTTGTATATATTGTGACGTGATTTTTTAAGACACGTCACAGAAATGCTAACGATGATCGAAGTACGCTCTCGATGTCCGGGTTGCGACCCATCCGTTAGTGTTAAGGGTCCTTTCTCTAGAATGTTTGTCTTGTTACGTTTGAGGTTTTGGGTTGAGTTTCCGTTTTGGTTAGGTTGGCGTGCGGAACTCGGTTGAGCGGCGCGTGGCTCAACGGATTGAGCAATCCCGACCGAGGGATGCACCCAGTGAGGCCTCTCGAGGAATCAGCGCACGTCCGGCTGAAACGCCGGCGCCCCGCCGTAAAGGTGCATCGTGCTGGAGAGCGGGCCGTTTGGGTTACGGGCGGGGGCTGGAGATCTCTGCACCGCACTTCTGAATAGAAGCTTTGCCCGCTTTCGCACGGTGACCTGGGGATGCGATCTCCGAGAGCCTCCATGTTATCGACGAGAAAAGGCCCCGATTTGTTACCGTTCCGTTTTCGGGGTAACTCGGGCAGAAAATATAGATTCCGAAAGGAATATTCTATCAGAATATTCCAGTTCCCGAAATAATTTTTCAGCTCTCGATATTATACGGGATCAAGTTCTCGCTTGAGCCGGCGATTTCGCATGGTCCGATGCCGCGAGCGTATTGACATTTTTTCTGTTAACGCGCTCTGTCTCGCTCTCGCATAATCCCTCGCACGCCGGCCTCGGTCGCGCGAGGTACAGAGTTGCTAATGAACCTTCGCGTGAGACGGTTTTCTCCGAAATCGCGATCGCTCCCGATTTTCCGGATATCGTAAAAGTTGTCGATCAGACGTCGCGATGGAGAGACGTGTCGTGTCTCTCTCGCACCCGTGACGTCGTGGTCTCGTTCTCGCGTAAGAGGCACGTCGTCGTGCTCTCTCGCTCCCGTGCATATGACGTTTCGCGTGCAGTTCGTGTTCGCGATTAAATTTCGTCTACGTGTAAAGTTCTCGGGTGGTTAATCCACCGGTTCCCGCACTGTAAAATAAAATCTTATTTTATTTTATTAGTGACGTTTCCGGTGTCACGTTTTGACAGATCCCGTGATCGTTCACGCTACTCCCCAGTGAATCCCTCTCACAAGGAAACGTTGCGAGGTCGATGTCTCCTATTTCGATGAAATTTGGCATGCTTGTAGAATGGGTAAAAATAGGCGACACGTATTTTTTTTATAGCGGCGGAACCCGATTTTTAATGGTTGAAAAGCGCCCTCGAAAATTGGGGTGTTTTTCGTTTTGCGTCGATAACGTTTTGACGGTACGAGATATGAAAAATCTTCAAATTGCAACAATGTTTATTTTTTCGTGTACTATACATTGGAGATTTGTTTATTGCAAAAATGCAATTTTTTCAACCGTATCTCCGAGAATTTTCAATCGATTGGGATGTAAATTTGCATACATGTAGAGAATGGAAAAGTGCGGATACGGATTTTTTCTTTTTCCGATATCTCACAATTAAGGGGTTGAAACTGCCCGTCGATTTTTTTTTGCCGAAGGCATCGTATAATCAGCTAGCCTTTTGGCATTTCGGGCCAAATTCACGTCAATATATGTTCGTGTTATGACGCAATTGCATAGTTGTAACATTCCAGCCCCCCCCAACGGTCCCCCTCTCGAAAGGCAAACGTTCAAAGTTCTTACCGTGCGGCATGGACGAAAATTTGTAGAAATAAAAATGGGTTAGAAAGAAACTACAATCAGTGAAAATAGTCCATACACATTTTCTCGTTTTGGCGGAATGACACTCTTAAAAGGTCAACGCACCCTTAAAAACTTCGTTCTTTCTATAGCTCGTGAACGGGCTGAAATAAAAATAAAGTTCGAAAGGAAAAAATATTGTATTCTTCGACTACTAGACGTTCATGATGATAATGATGAGTAGAGCAATAAATGGCGTATTGTTTATTGCAGTAATTCGTGAATTACTTGTGAAAAATCACTCTTCAGTTTTCCACTAATCTGGGCAGAGGCAAGGATCGCAATCACAGACTGACTTCGTGCTTCGGGAAGCAACGGGATTACAATTGTATATTTACGAAGAAATTCTCTTCCGCCACGTACTGCCGTTGAAGATTACAACACAATCGGAAAAGTGTTCCACGCTTACTCATTTAGAAAACGTTTCAATTCTATGTTTTTTATGGATTATACTTATTACAATAATGATAGTCATGATAAAAGTGTTTGGTACAAAGAGATTTCTTACACCACGCACAAGTGATAATAGCTGCTTCGCCGCATATATTGCATGTCGGTACATTTTGTGAAAAGCAAAATTCAACCGTGAAGAAGAAAACTGGTTGTGTGTAAGAGATTGTAATTTAACAATATTGTCACTCAAATGCAGATTGACGTCGTAATTGTATAATATTACTGCGTCAAAAAAGTGTTTGACGAAGTTTTTCCATACACGGAAGCCATAAACATCAAGGGACTGTATCATTCCAGCCGTACGTGCAGGAATTACTAATTATCATATGGACTAATTTTCTACAGAACGAATGAAACTGGTGCAATATATTTACCTGCTGAAATGGTTAAAACTTTAATATCTTTCCCTTGCATATCCATTCCTTTAAATGCAGTTGGACATTGACCGCTCCAAGAATCCAGAAGTATTACCGATTTCGGACCCGTATTGGGAATATATACTTCTTGGAACCATCGCTTGAAATGATTAGTCGTCAATTTGCCAGATTTCGAAGCCAATAGAAATATATTTTCGAGTCTGAACATAGTTTGTTCCACTCGAGGACCAAATTTGCCAGTAGGTTCGTTTAAAAGGATCAACATAGGTACCAAAAGCTTGCCACTTGCAGAAACCAAAGGCTGTATAGTATAACTGTGTGTTGTTGATGCTTTCGATTGCACGACTGTCTCAACGGATTTCTGCCCCTCTTCTGCCAATGTGCGGCCTGTATGTAGCTCTAAATTGAATCCACTCTCATCAGAATTAAATGTGTTTTCAGCCCCAACGTTGGCTATGTTGACTTCCACCATTTCTATAAATTCGATAGCTTTGTTTGAAGTGTATCATCGTTTAATAATTGTTGTTTTGTTACATATTTAGTAATCTTCCATATCAAAATTCCATGATGGTTTTTGAATGTCCTTAACCAAGAAGCGGATGCTTGGAAATTTACGGCTGGTATTTCTACAATTTCTCGTGCACGTAAGGCCCATCGTCGAAGATCTATATCATGGACAGGCAGCCTTTTGTCCAAAGCATCAATAAAATTGTTTAACGTGTAGTGAGCTATCTTTGTTAACTTTTCTTTGTAGGTGTCACCCTTATTTATACTATGGGCCCACCGGCGCAAGTGCGGCTCTGATTTCACCTTTTTGAATTTCGTTTGAACAGATGATAACTTTCTATTCCCATTTGCCCCGGATCTTCAGTAATCTACAGCTCGTGTCTTGTATTCGTAACTCAATTCTTCTATATCTTGGGTACATACATTTTCATCAATTTATGGACCTAGGTATCGTTGTCCGTGCCAATCTCTTTCACTATCATCTTCTATTGCGGCTGCTTCATGAATTTCATATGGTGACAGAAAATCCAAACCAGTTTCGACTTCCATTTTCATAGGTTGATCCATCGCTTCAATGATCATGTTTTCTAGATCCTCACTGAACTGTTTTTCCTGTTCAGTGATTGGAGTGCGAGGCAAATTCAGAACACTTATGGCTATGGATAGAAGTTGAATAACATTCACCGGATTAACGTACATTTTTATTTGTATTTCGAACTCAAAATGTATGGCTGGCTTCTTCGTCGTAACTGCAGCAATAATGATCGTTGGCCAATTTATATAACTTGAAACCCAATTGATTAATACACACGAAAAAAATAACGACGACACACGCTATTACCGGAATTGCTATTAATCTCTAATAAGGCGATTTCAAGGTTATCATGAGAGCCGCTCTTTGCACCGTAGTCGCTCTTTGCGAAGATTCATTCCTTTCGTTCATTGGCTCTGCTGTTTGTGAAATTAAAGTTAAAGATAAATATTACATTATGCTGCGTTATAAGCTGATAATAATGTTTGCATCATTCTGTTCATGAGTTGCAGCGGCAACCCAAAAACGCTGTAATCTCTTCCGATAATGCCTTCGATACGGTGAGCGGAGTGGAATTTCTTCGTAAATATACAATTGTAATCCAGTTGCTTTCCGAAGCACGAAGTCAGTCCGTGATTGCGAACCTTGCCTCTGCCCATATGAGTGGGAAACTGAAGGGTGATTTTTCACAAGTAATTCACGAATTATTGCAATAAACAACACGCCATTGGTTGCGGTACTCATCATTATCATCATGAACATCTAGTAGTCGAAGAATACAACATTTTTTCTCTTTGAACTTTATTTTCATTTCGAAAACGAGAAAATGTGTATGGACTATTTTGACTGATTGTACTTTCTTTGTAACCCATTTTTATTTCTACAAATTTTCGTCCATGCCGCACGGTAAGAACTTTGAACATTTGCCTTTCGAGAGGGGAACCGTTGGGGGGGGGGGGCTGGAATGTTACAAATATGCAATTGTGTCATAACACGAACATATATTGCCGTGAATTTAGACCGACATGCCAAAAGGCTAGCTGATTATTCGATGCTCTCGGAAAACATTGACGGGCAGTTTGAACCCCTTAATTGTGAGATATCGGAAAAAAGAAAAAATCCTTATCCGCTCTTTTCCATTCTCTACATGTATGCGAAGTTACATTCCAGTCGATTGAAAATTGTCGGAAATACGGTTGAAAAAATTGCATTTTTGCAATAAACAATAAGAAATTTGTTGCTATCTGTATCGTTCTCGTCTCCAATGTATAGTACACGAAAAAATAAACATTGTTGCAATTTGATGATTTTTCATATCTCGTACCGTTAAAACGTTTTCGACGAAAAATGAAAAACACCCCAATTTTCGAGGGTGCTTTTCAACCCTTAAAAATCGGGTTCCGCCGATATAAAAAAATACAGGTCGCATATTTTTACCCATTCTACAAACATGCCAAATTTCATCGAAATCGGAGACATCGACCTCGCAACGTTTCCTTGTCAGTGATTAACCCATTAACGCCCAAGAATCGCGATTTTTTACTTCATCTTCAAGCCAGATTTTTATTATATAAAAAAAATAAAAAATGAAGAGATACGTTCCCTAGTATTTCCGAGGGTGGTCTTTCAGAATCTGGGGTCAAAATCGGGTTTTGTCCATTCGGAAAAAAAATATGGCGGCTTTTAAACAACAAAAAAACAGGAAAAATCGATGACACTTTTTTTCAAATTTTTTTTTCACCTCAAAGCCGTTGAAAAGTCCGGTTTTTTTCAACCATGGGTGCATAGTTTAGTGACGATTGAACAATCAATTTTTTTAATTCGTCGTCGTCAACATTTTCACCCCCAAAATGACGCTTTTCACCCCCTGAGTGACACTACAAATTTTACGCTCGGTGTCCCAAATGAAAATTAGTTGGATTTGGACGAAAATTGGTACTCAAAGGTTTTTGAGGTCGCTGATTACGATTCTGTTCTCAAAATTCCGAAATTCAAAATAGTCGATCCAATATGGGGGACACAAATGCAAAAGTTCATTTGAATTGGATAAAACGTCGCACTCGGGGGTTTTCGAGGTCGCTGATTATGATTCTGCTCTCAAAATTCCGAAATTCAAAATGGAGCATCCAATATGACGGACACAAATACAAAAGTTCATTTGAATTGGATAAAATGTGGCACTAGGGGGTTTTCGAGGTCGCTGATTATGATTCTGCTTTTGCATTTGTGTCCGCCATATTGGATCCGCCATTTTTAATTTCGGTATTTTAAGAGCAGAGTCATAATCAGCGACCTCGCAAATCTCCGAGTGCCACATTCCATACGATACAAATGAACTTTTGCATTTTTGTCCGCCATATTGGATCCGCCATTTTGAATTTCGGAATTTTGAGAGCAGAATCATAATCAGCGACCTCGAAAACCCCCGAGTGCCATGTTTTATCCCATTCAAATGCACTTTTGCATTTGTGTCCGCCATATTGGATCCGCAATTTTTAATTTCGGAATTTTGAGAGCAGAATCATAATCAGCGACCTCGAAAACCCCCGATTGCCATGTTTTATCCAATTCAAATGAACTTTTGCATTTTTGTCCGCCATATTGGATCCGCCATTTTTAATTTCGGAATTTTGAGAACAGAATCATAATCAGCGACCTCGAAAACCCCCGAGTGCCACGTTTTATCCAATTCAAATGAACTTTTGCATTTATGTCCACCATATTGGATCCGCCATTTTTAATTTCGGAATTTTGAGAGCAGAATCATAATCAGCGACCTCGAAAACCCCCGAGTGCCATGTTTTATCCAATTCAAATGCACTTTTGCATTTGTGTCCGCCATATTGGATCCGCCATTTTTAATTTCGGAATTTTGAGAGCAGAATCATAATCAGCAACCTCGAAAACCCCCGATTGCCATGTTTTATCCAATTCAAATGAACTTTTGCATTTGTGTCCGCCATACTGGATCCGCCATTTTTTATTTCGGAATTTTGAGAGCAGAATCATAATCAGCGACCTCGAAAACCCCCGAGTGCCACGTTTTATCCAATTCAAATGAACTTTTGCATTTGTGTCCGCCATATTGGATCGGCCATTTTGAATTTCGGAATTTTGAGAACAGAATTGTAATCAGCGACCTCGAAAACTTCCGCGTACCAATTTTCGTCCAAATCCAACTACTTTTCATTTGGGACACCGAGCGTGAAATTTTTCGTGTCATTCAGGGGGTGAAGAGCGCCATTTTGGGGGTGAAAATGTTGACAACGACGAATTTAAAAAATTAATTGTTCAATCGTTACTATTCTATGCACCTATGTTTGAAAAAAAAAACCGGACTTTTCAACGGCTTCGAGATGAAAAAAAAATTTGAAAAAAAGTGTCATCGATTTTTCCTGTTTTTTTGTTTAAAAGCCGCCATATTTTTTTTCCTAATGGACAAGACCCGATTTTGACCCCAGATTCTCAAAGAGCACCCCCGAAAATACTAGGGAACGTATCTCTTCATTTTTTATGATTTTTTTCTTTCACATAATTTACAACATCTGGCCAGTCGTATTAGGAATGCCGTAACTTTTCATTCGCCAATATGGTTTCTTAAGTTCTTATAAAACCGATAGCCAACGTTTCTAATGCCACGTAGGCCCTTCCTCCCATCATCTCGATTTTCCCACACTCCATCACTATAAGTTACCTTCGTTCTAAGCTAAGATAGTCAGTAAGTCTCCGAACACTGTACAACGCTGAATCTCTGTACAAATCAATCCGTCTCAAGTAGCTCAATCCGTGTTAACCGAGGTATTCTGTCCTACAACCGAGTTCTGGAGCGAGTCAGCCACTCCTTTCCTCCAAAATTATAATAAAAGTGTCCATCCCGACATCACAATATATGTGTATGTATATATATATATATATATATATATATATATATATATTCATCGATTTATAAGGTTTATAAACTTTGGAGAAAATTTATAAACGTAAGAGAAAACATACTATTTTGACATGCATTCAGTGTTTGTGATACAACGTCAGTTCCGTTTTAAATTGGAAAATATAAAGCTCTGACGACATTAAAGAACCACGAAGAATTGCTGATGGCTGTGGCATTGTTCAAAGACAGGAGGAGCGATTCCAACAAGATTGTTCAAGCTGGCGAGCGTTTTTTTATTGCTTTGTATGGAGGTAATAAAACTGAACTGTCCATCGACTCTCTCAGATACAAGAACTTTGGCAAGTTAGCTCGGAACACCAAGCTCAACTTAACGATTCTACCGCCGACGCAGGATGCAGCCCGTTACCATTCCTTCAGAGTATATCATCAAGTTCAAAGTTGGCTGGGATTTCACCATGACCCGAAAGAATGGGGCTGGGAGCGCGCTGATAATCGCTTATCACGAATTAGAACGAAAAAAGCTCCCGCGCCGCAAAGTTTGCTGCAAATAATATCTTGCAAATATAAGACAAATTGCGGCGCTGCCTGCAGATGCCGAAAGAGTGGCTTGAAATGTTCCATAATTTGTTCAAATTGCAGTGGCCAAACATGCGATAACGCAATCCCTACAGTGGACGATAGCGGCAAAGAGGATTTTCAAAATGAAGAAGAAATGAAGAAGAAAACTCGCAAACCATCGAAAATCGCCCTTCCTGTTCCAAACAAAGAAAATTGTTTTAAATCTATCATCGACGTTTAAAATTTGACAAGAACAATTTTTTTATTATTATGATGATGAATCGATCCTAATTTGTAAATCGCGACTCAAATCGCGCAAATAAAAATGAATATGAATAAACGAATAAATTTTCATGTCTTTTTCAAACAATTCGTCAAAATGTTTTTATTGCGCAAACTTTCAAATATTATTCTTACCGGCTCTATTATAAAATTCGTCGACTACATTTTTTTTGGCATGCTCGAGTAACGTATTATCACTGATCGCTGTATTTATTTACCTGACGGCAACTTTCATTGCGCCGTAATTCAGCAACTATTGATTTTACAAAAAAAAAATTAATAAAAAAATTGTAAAATAATTTCATGCTCTACCACTTTGATTATTACATTTTTTTGTATTTTCAAGAATTATCGCGATAATTTCCAAAAACATAAACTTTGTTCTTTTAATCGACTATATCTCGGCAAATATCAACAATAGAGGAAAAAGTTTCAAATAAAAAAGATGGAAAATATTAGCCTCTACCAAAAAGATCCTTACGATTTTTAACATAAAACTCACTGTTTCCGAGATATTTGAAAAAAGGCGTTTTTCAAGATGGCGGCTAACGCTCAGGATTTCGGACGACACAAACTTGATTTTATACTTAGGGGATACTCTCTGACATAATCCAATCGAAAAACCATTTATCAGGATTTTGTGCGGAGCGAATGTCTAAAAATCCTGGACCATCGTAGAGCTCCTCGAGTTCGACGTGCGAGGACCACCGGGAGGGAGGAGGGGACTCAAGCGTTGGTGGGAGGTTTTCGTCGTTACCGACGGTGAATGCATCCTCCGGCTCCTCCGTGTCCACGGGTGTGTGAATTTGAGGGTCTGCAGGCGCTGCCTGAGGATAGAGCGAAGGGATTCTAGGAACTGAGATAGGGGAGGAATTTTCTCGCCGTTCAGCCGGGTACGTTGAGCCCACTGAGAATGTGACTCGTAATTGTCCTCCTTGACGGGAGCTCGAGGCGGATAATTACGTAGTAATCGTAGGCGAATGTTGAGAGGTTTTTTGGTTTCGAAAATAAGAAACGATGAGGTAAAAGAGTAAGGATATTGTATTCAAATAAAAAAGGTTAATACAATTAAAAAGGTGATTTAGGAAGGTTGAATACCAGGCGGCATAAAAAGAGAAGGGATATTAGTAGATTCTTCTCTTCAACACCGGACGGCGTTAAAAGAGAAGAATGATTTTTTGGATAGACAAGTTCACGGACTGCGACTCTGAGGTGGATATGGATAGGTAACCGGTCTCCCGAGTCGAAATTTTCAACCTATTTTGCCACTCCAGATCCTCACAGTGGTAGGAGATAAAGGCAGTAAAGTACATTCGTATTCAATATAAAATGAGCTACTCAACGCCTAGAACGGGAACAAATGTCCCTTTTCTCCACTTGCAGGTGGTAAGGAGGACGTCGATTGGCACACGTTGTGACGAGAATAAATTGGACGCCCCCGCCCGGTGCGCGGAGTCGAGATGTCCCTCCGGCTCGGGGCCGACACCGCGACCACGATGAGCTTCCATGGGGTCCCCTGAACGAGAATATTGCCGATTGTTAACCCCTCCCATCGTTTTTCTTTTTCTTTATGTAATTTCGGCCGCGTCCCGCGAGCGAGAGAGAGAGAGAGGACGAGGTTTGGTAGACGGTCGCGCCATCGGAAGCGACTGCGGCGAGGGCATCAAGCTGAGGCGGAGAGAGGGACACCGGACACCGGACATAACGAAGCGTCGCGCGGGTTGCGAATGCACCCGAATTCATCCGCGCAATAGGAGACGGCGAACGCGTACCTGCTCACCTCCCGCCCGTCTACGCACCCGTCGTAGGCCCACCGTCGCGTTAGATCGTGTCACGCAGCGAGTCGTTCGTGCACGATCCGGCTTGGGATCGTAGAGCATAATTTATATTCGCGCGCGCTAGTCCCATGGCGCGACACCGGAACACGCGCGCCCACCCTCTATACGGGAGATCACGTGGCCCGCGTGAGAGAGGGCCGGCACGTTGGCCCGCGTGCCGGAGAGAGCAGCTTCCTGCGAGGTGTCGAGCCGGACGGACGTGGACGATCAGAAATACGCGGTCCAGCCAAAATCTCCGGGTGAGCCAAGCCGCGCTTCCTTGTATCAGCTCGGTGGCTGTAGACCGTAGATTCGATCCTCGATCTCGGTGCCGTCGCGGCCGCGGCCTTTTCGCGTTATTGGAGGGAATTCCGGTGGGAGGGTCGTGCCAGCGCATCCCGCCGTGGGATTCGCGTCGTGGTCGCGCGCGGGAAGTCTCATTTTTCGCGTCGGGCAAGTCCCCGAAAACTATCGTTGTCGCGTATTTGTGTGAGTGCGTATTGCGAGTGATTCTCGTCGACGATCCTCCGAATCCGCGGTTGGACCTGAGGGGGTTCAGAGACGCAAAATATTTGTTCGCGAAGGTAGGGAACCTCTTAGCGGAGAGTTGGCCTCCCGCCATTCAGCGGGACGCGAGCTCGAACCCGTGCGGAGTCCCGGCCGTTTGGCCCGGTATAGCGGGTGTCTCTGTCCCCTGTTGGATAGTCCCGGTTTTGTCGCTGAGGACGGTCGTCGATTCGGGAATCGCGGGAGTGAGTGTGGCGGCCGGGAGAGTTCTTGTCGCGTTAACGAATTAATTCCAGCTCGGCTGGGTAACCGAATAGCGGGGGCCCGGTGTTATTTTGAAATCCTTAACGCCATTAGGCGAGAGTGAGGAGAGGCCCAGGCGAGCTCGCGGTAGAGTGTGAGTGAGTGCAGGTCCCGGTCGCGTGTGCGTGTGAGTGTATCTGTTCTAGTCAAATTGTCGCGTCGTCCCGTTTCGGGAATATTTTGTTTGTCGTGTATATTTTGTTGAACTATGAAATAGAGGATCGCAAGACGAATTTTTATCCGAGTCGGACGTAATTAATTTCTTTCCCTCTCGTGTCAGTGAATTGTGCACCGCACCCCCCCCCCCCCCTCTACCATTTTTCCCAGGGCTGCGGCAAAGCCGGATATTCCCGTTCTCCCTCCCTTCATCCCGACGAGCCGATTTTCGGCTGGCGCCCTATAAAAATAAACCGTCAGGAAGGACGAGGACGGGATTTTGTGGCCTTGTGGATATCCGAGTATCCTTCTCCCGTTTCCCCTCGAAAAATTGGTCACAACGTATACACGCACACGTATACACTCTATTACGCATATAGAGATACACAGGCCTGAATACGCGCATGCGTAGACACACGTATATACCCGCACACATACATGCCTAACAAGATACCAACACACGTATACTAGTACCTCTACGTATGCATGCGTGCCTGCTATAGGGATGCGCGTATACATGCATACCTGAGGGCAATTCCTATAAAAAAATATTGTAACTGTTTGCCCAAGATCCATTTCTTCCACTTTGGAGACTTGCTGGAGCTGCAGGGGCAAGTTAGAAGCGAAAGCGAAAGGTTCGCTGGGTTGAGATAATGGAAAGGCCATTGGAAAAGTACGCCTCTACGGCGAACGCGCGGTCCTCCCTAGTCCACCGCATGACGGTTACTGAAAACTATCAGACCCACTCTTTCGGATGCGACCATCGCCACCCTCGTTTCGTCGAAACGGCCAAATGTGCGATAGGTCCAATCGCAATCTAAAGAGGAGCTGCAATGACTTCAGCTAGGTTAGGTAGGAGTAAAAGGGCCTATGCAAGAGGTAAGCAGCAAAGGAAGAGCATGTGGCGGCGCATAGTAGGACTTCCAGCAGTAAACAGACTCAAGTGAGGCTGACATAGGATGAAAGGCCTTCAAAATAGGCTGAAAATTTCGACTCGGGATGGATCTTGGGCAAACAGATACAATATTTTTTATAGGAATTGCCCTCACGTATGCATGTATACGCGCATCCCTATACAGGCACGCATGCATACGTATAGTTACTACTATACGTGTGTTGGCGTATACTTAGGTATGTATGTGTGCGGGTATATACGTGTGTCTACGCATGCGCGTATTCAAACATATATATCTCTATATGCGTAATAGAGTGTATGCGTGTGCGTGTATACGTGTGCCAATCGCATCCTTCTTAGCGCCTGCAAGTGGAGAAAAGGGGAAATTTGTTGCCCTTCTAGGCGTTAAGTAGGAGCTCATTTTATATTGAATACGAAGCTACTTTACTGCCTTTACTGCTGCTTTACTCCTACCACTGTGAGGATCTGGAGGAGCCAAATAGGCTGAAAATTTCGACTCGGCCTGCGACACTCTCCGACGCGTACACGAGCTGCGAACGGGTCTGTTTTTTCCAGGATGATCGTAGTCGGTGGTCGGATTATATTCTTGACCGAAGCCACGACTGGCTATGGGAAAGTGAGGAACGGGGCGCCGACCCTTGGGCGCCACGCGAACTACGCGCGACCTTCGGTTGTCGCGTGCGGCCGAGGTGGGTCGAGCGCGGCCGACGTGAGTCGAGCGCACCATGAATCCCGCCAGGGAAGGGTTGGGTACAAAACTGTTTACCATGGCGGTACCGTGGAACGCCGGGTACTCGTTTAGCTTGCCTATGACACGCGGGTAACCCCGAGCCTTCATAGCCGAGCCGTCCATTTCTATCTTTGCCGGTTTTTAATTTGTTCGCAAGTTTTTCGTAATACGTGTTGTGTGTCTGTGTGTATGTGTTTCTTTTTATTTTTAAGTGGATTACGGGCGGACGTCGATGGATTTCGCTCGCGTACATGGTAAGTGTGCGCGGGCTCGTCGCGCACGCCGGTAAATTATTTACACTTATAATAACACAAAGAAAAAAAAAGATAATAACGGTAATTGTGAGGGGGTGGGTTTGTTTTCGAGCGTTATATAATACAAAGGGAAAAGGGGGGTAAGTCATGACGCGATTGATAAGGGAAGGAGATTTCCAAAAAAAGTGACAGCGGGAGGTTATGTACAGGGAGGGGATTTATTTAAAGGGAGATAAAGGGAATAAACAGTGGGAATGAATGCCGGGTTTCGGCATTGCCATCCGCGACGTTTTCATTATTGCTTGACCCTTCCAGGCGCAGTGACGAGGTACAGCCGCTCCGGAGGACTCTGCAGGGGGCACGCCAATGCGTCGCAAGAGACGTTGCCAGCGAGGTTGCACTATCTTCGGAGGAAGCCATCGGTCGTCGAAGGACTCGTCGAGGGAGTTCGTTGCTGAACATCTGCCCCGAAGCGATTGCCGAGGGGGTCTCCGGATGCGACCAGTCATGGACATATGGCGCTTCTGTACTCCGACTGTCTATCGGCCAGAGGATCGTTCCGGAGGTAATTAGGGGGTATATTGGCCGTATAAAATGTGGGGACAAAAAATAAATTATTACGATCTTGACATTCTCATAATTCATTTTTAAAGATTCCAAGTAACGAGATCTGAATTGGGTGACCATTTATTTGCTAGTATTTTTTTAATATTTGTTTGTTTCAGCGGTACAGGGTCTTCCCTTTTTTACGAGCCCCAATCTGCCTCAACTTCGTTCTACTTCCGATTCCACATCGCCCCTCTGCCTCCCATTCCACTACCCCGTATCCCCTCCGCAACTGCCCCCTACCGCCCATTGCACACCTCCTCAAAATTGCGGCTGCAGACGACTTCCCCGTCTGTATCTTATTCACCGTGACATATCTGCCATGGGCATAGGGGGACTGCGGAAAAACTATACCGATACTGCCGGCTCCACGTTCGCCTCCCAGTCACGGAACTCGTCGTCTTTTGCCGAGAAATGTCAAAGAAAAACATTTCACGACAAAAGTGACGCGACTGGGATTCGAACCTGAGGCCTCCGGATCCGCTGGCTAACACGCTGACCACTAGACCAACGCACAGGGTTTGTTTACTTGCTAGTATATAATTTAGAAATACAAATATCTGTGCGATGATGATAATGGTACTATCTCGCCATTGCGGAATTAAGGGGTAAGGCCACTGTAACGGCCCAAAAAAAAGGTTTTTTCACTAATTTTTTGCTCCCGGAATTGAAGGTATTTGAAAAAAAACTTTTAATGGTGTTATCGGGCATACATTAAACTTTATTATAAAAATTTTTTACAGTAAAAAAAAACAAAATGGCGGTTCCACAGCTATCTTCCCGGGACATGTTTTGCTTCCAGGGCTCCGCGGCACGCAGCACCACTGGTGCACTTTTGAATCTAGAACAAAAAAAAAACCATTAATCTAGAGGGCTATAGCTAGAGAATGTCGATCGGATTTTAAAAAGTATCAATTTTTGTGGATTTGGCGTGCGTTTGAAAAAAAAAATTGATTTTTGACGAAAAAAACGGCAAGTTTTTTGTTAATAAAAAATCAATAAATAAAGTTCTTGAAAATTCCGATCGACATTCTCAAGATAATGTAAATGTTCACATCTGGTTAAAATTTCAAGTAAAAAAAATGAAAATTGTTCGAGTTATGCTGCGTGCCATTTTGAAAAACCATGTTTCGAGAAAAACGCGTTTAAAGTTTTGCGAATAGTTTTTTATTGGAAAAAATTTAAAAAAGAAGTTAAAAGGATTTAAACTATTTTTAAACTAGAGGGTTTAAACTATTTTTTAAGCCAATAAAAAAAAATCGATTTTTCAAAAAATTTACAGTGGCCTTACCCCTTAATATAAACATTGGACTGAAGATGTAATCATTTATTTACGATTTATCAGCATAATGTTAAACATATTTCATACTCTTTATACACGAAGTTCGCAAAATTGTAAATTATTTGAAATTTATTATTGGATTTTAATATTTCGAAAAAATGTCCGGATGTGTGTGTGTGTGGGTTCGTTCTTGCACTAACATTAAAGGATCATCACAGTGTGAAATTAAAAAAAATAGATTTTTCAAATCTTTATCTTATAGTATAGATGGTTATAAACATGGATCTGGCATCGCCGATTGATAGTAATTGGACAATGTATATGAAAATTCTGCACTCGAAACTTTAAATGCGTTTTTCTCGAATTTTCGTTTTTATAAACGGTGTACACTCTCAAAGAAAGAGTTTTCAAGCTATCCGAGTTAAATTTTGACACAGCATTCTTCATGCCATTCTTTTTCTTTCTATGGAAGCTTTTTTCTAAAATCTTCATATTTTTTTAGCGAATATTATCGGAAAAATAGGCTAAGCTCGATATTTTCTTTCAACCCGCCGCCATTTTGTAATTTTTTATTAAAAAAAAACCTCTATAGCAAGATAGCAGCTTTCATACTGATTAATATTTTTTTTATAAATTTTGTTTGATAATTTTTTGTATGGCACGAATTTTCATTTTTCAAAGTGTAATATTATTCGTGTATCAAGTTCTCATTGGAAAACAACCAATATACCCTCGGGTATCGACGCGATACCTCGGTATTACGAAAGAATTCGACACTTATATAACCTTGTCTCTTCGTTTATTATAATTTAGGGGCCAGATTAAAGTAATTAGATGATAGAGACAGGATACAAAAATACAAAAGATTATATAGTTCGCTTACATTCGTTGTTCGTGTCTATGCTCGCTCGTACAGTTGTGTATGGTCGCTCGTAAAATTATCGGTTGACGCTCGAAAGGCGAAGGGCCTTCGCTGGTACCCTGATGCGCTCGCTGGTCAAGTGGTTAGTAACACTTGCACAAGATTTTTGGTTGGCGCAGAGTTATATGTATTGTAGCGGAAATTTCTATACCAAATTTCCCCACATAAGTACCCTCAACCTCGGATCCTTAAACGTCGCGATAATTTTCTCCTTTTATTTTTCCCTTTGCGGGATGGGCGCCAGGCGCGTAACACGCCAGAGAAAATTCGACAAGGTCGATTAGCTGACGGCTAGCTGCAGCTTTCCAAAACCGGAGAGGGGCTGGGTCGAATCAACGTCAGTATTTAGAAATCAAACGGAAAATAAATTTTACAAAACAATATATCCGGGAACCAAAGAATCTAATTTTATTTTAATAATAATGATATTTTAAGAGAGGGAAAACCGAAGCGCTCGGAGGAAACCTCTCGTCCCAGAATACAATGAATTTTAACATAAATCAATTCCGACAATTTTAATATAATCGGGATTTCGCTCTCTCTCGCATACACGCGTACACGCACACACACACATCGACGCGTCACGGGAATGCTAACAATCGCGAACTTTAATAAGAACCAATCCCGGGGAAAGAAAATCGTTCCAAAAACTCAAGTACCAAAATCCAATGCGACTTTCTCCCCGGCGATATCACAATCGCCCTCACGTAAACATATCCCGCGTACGACGGCAACGAACGGCGACTTCCCGTGGGCTTTAGTCCCAAGGCGTATTCCCGACTCTAATATCTAATTTATTACTTTTGAAAAGATTGTCACGGCTACCGATTTACTAACGGGCAAGGGAATGGCGTGCACGTCTCGCGGCTTTTACACAATCCAATTCCTAAATTCACCGACCTCAAAGAAACGGCCGCGACTCCGCAGGAACCGCCGAAACCGGGGCACGCGCCAACACAATTTTATTCTCGCGTCGAGAATGTGAACGCGACGAATAATTATTTAATACCTCAAAATTCATAACAAACAAAAATACGCGAACCACTCGAATTAGTCCCTCGGACGTAAGAGCTCACCGATGGTTCGGAATCTTCCCTTCTGATGAGTCGGGTGTTCGGCTCGAAATTTTCTCCGCGCGGTATCCGGGATATCGATCCACGATCCAGCTCGCTCCAAAACTCAACGGAAAGTGCCCCGAGCAAGGTGTCTCTCCTGCTCTCGTTAGCGACACCCCTACCCCTACCTAATCGCGATGAATTCCCAAAATTCGCGAACGTTCGGCCCTTTACGGCATTTGACGGTTTCCAGACCGATCACTCGCAACGCAGTAGCGCTACGGGACTCGTGATAATGGACGAACGATCTCTTCGCGGTACTCAATCCCCGCTTAGAAAACCTTCGATGATAATGTGTTGCTCAGCCGTTCCAAACAATTCTTGAGCTGCATCTTGAGGCAGCGACGCTGGGAAAACGATGTTCTTTTTCCTCGTTGGATGGGCTGGATCATCATCCACTAACGACACGTGTTAGAATAGGGGAGGGCTACTCGAAGACAGTTTTGAGTCGTGCGGGAAAATCTCTGCCGATTTCTCCGTTATCTCGATGCGAGGTTCGTCGGCGAAACGGTAGCTCCCTCGCTGTCCAACGATGGTTCCTTTAGCTCTCCCGCCCGAGGCGGGGTACATAAAATATCTTCTACAAAAGTATAAATAATTAACAAAGTCGCAATTTTCTATTTTGGCCCTGAGGAATCGCCTTGTGTGCCTTGGAACGAGCCGAATGTAACGGGCTTGAATTTTGCCTCGTTACAGTATATAACTCCGTTAGTGTTATATGTAAGTTCTATGTATGTGTTATATGTAAGTTATATGTATGTATATGCGTACAGCGAGATTCACTTAAGGCTCTACATAGATATACGGAGTAAGACACGGATTTCTGATGGTTTACGCGAACTGAGGATCGAAACGATATATATATATATATATAGAACTTAAAAGAAAAGACTTGGAATAAGATTATCAATACGTAGATCAGAATTAAACGCGATAAAAGGAACTTGGTTCGAAATTCGCTGACGGAAGTTTGAGCTCTGAACTCGATGGAAATTGTCGGGAGACTGACTTCAGGAAGGAAGTCTTTCTTGATATCAAAATTAGGAGGAGTTCGATAGTGGGAGAAGGAACCTTAGGGAGAGTGTGGTCATCTAGCTATTCGGGGATTGTTCCATTGGTCATGAATATATCGGTTGATTAGCTTGATTGGTTGCGATACAATGTGCGTGTAGGTTACAGATTTCCTAGGCATGCGTGTAACCTTATTTTAGGGCATCGGTTCTGACTAATATGCGTAGGAAGAAAGGAGATCTTTGTCTCGTGTTCCGGCGAAAAAGCGCATGGGAAATACAGTTCGATATCTGAGACCTAAGCATGCGCATGGTTTGTGATATGTAAATTTATAGCTCTGGTGACTTTTCATATCAAGGAGTTTATATTTCGGACTGCGCTGCGAAACTGGATGTCTTATTTTCCAGTCAGGGTTAGAATTTCATCGGAGCCGTCTAGTTTATGTTGTGTTTGGGTTTGTTTGGGTTCTATCGACAATCTATCGTCGGTACTGCTAGAGATTTACTGCGGTGAGGCTCTGCGTCGTGTCTGAGATGCATCTCGTACTACTTTTCGAGGGTTAAGTATTTCGCTCCAAAATTCTGAAATAGACTGAGTTGAAATAGAAGAAAAATCTCATGGTTTGGGATTTGTTGTAGGACGTGACAAAGTTTCATTGCCCCCTCCCCCCCGTATTTCCAATATGTTTTCTAATACGAAATTCATTTTCTGCTTACTTGGTATATTGGTATATTCGAGTTTTTTAAATGAAAACTATTAGGGACTAAGAGGTGTGAATCGACGTTGAAGAATACGCGAAAGCACTTGAATTTTACCAGAATGCGTTTATTGACAAGAGAAAATGAGTGAGACTTTTACGTGCCATTTTAGCGACACGCGAAAAAAGAACATAAATAAAAACATGGCAACACACGAGCTTAGGGCGCGTGCGCGCAGGGCGCTCGAAGGAGCGTGGCACGGCGGTGTCGCCGCGGGTCTCGGTCACGGTCTTACATACAGGTCTGACAACGGCGGTGGTGGGGGTGGCACCCTTAGCGGTTCTGTTTTTTATTCCGATTTCTGCCGCTTGGTGCGTGACGGCAAGGGAAAGTAGGGTGCGACGAAGAGAGAAATAGCTCTTCTGTTCTTTTCCCGCCTGAACGCAACGCATGCGCTAGTTGCCCTAACTGAATTTACCATACTGTCGTGTAAACTGCATAATATCCGAAACCCATAAAAAAATGTGTTGATTAAAAAAAAGATCACTACTTTCATCTAAAAAAAACTGAAAACTTTTTGAATACATTAATTCATACCAGCACATATTACGACCATTTACATCCTTTTTTCTCCAATGTCTCACGATACAACATTCTACGAAATGTTTTTCGCACACGTACTGAGACTTTTTCAGTCCCGGAATAGCATCGAGCCATTTTTTGTATCGCTCGACGTTTCTGGGCATGCGAAACACGGAGCATTTCTGCTTACAATTTTTGTACCCCGTTTTACCATTGCGAACCACGCATCCCTTAGCCATTTCGCATTTTTTTTGCAAACACTACCAAAAAAAAATTGACACTCATGCGTAAAAACACGATAAAACATGTATCACGGTATTTCACGTAGAACCTTCTCGTATATGGCCGCAAATAAAGGTTATTTCGTCAATCACGCTACAAAAACATACGTAAACACCTTTGGCCCATTTGCCGGTAAGAGGTAAGGGGGAAACTACTTCCCCTTGGTAGTAGCGACGCGTAGCGGCGCCAATGAATCGAAAAGTGAAGCCGATAAGCGTGCCTACCCCCACCACGAAAATTTAGCTTCGTTGCAAGACCCGTATGTAAGATCGTGGTCGCGCTTTATCCGTGAATCGTAATGGCGCGAGATTTGAATATTTCCAATAAAAACATGAATTTTTAGTACTCTACATTTTTTTAAATGAATTTTATACACCAATTTTTTTTGTTAGCAAGTTTATAGACAACAAAAATTCACAATATGCCAATATAGCAGAAACTAAATTTCGTATTAGCAAAAAGTATAGGAAATACAGAGAGGCTGGACTTTAAACATCCAGTTAATTTTGGAAAGAAAAAAGCCGTTACCAAATGAATTTTTGCTTCTAGCGGGTTTATTTGTTATTTTTAAATGAAAAATGGACAATCGATTAAATGTAAACATTTGCAAATGAAGAGAATTTTTTTATAAAAAAAATAATTATCTTTTCTTTCTATATATTCTCACTTTTCGTGAGCGAAAATACTCGTAAATGTCGAAAAGCAAATGTTCTTTGCACCTAATAAATGCAGTGATCGTAGTAAAAAATAATAATGACATTTTTTCACGTTTTACCACGCTTTTATTAACTCACTTTCTTATCTGTCTGTTTGTTTGTTTGTCTGTTCGGTACAAATTTTGCAATCGTTTTTAAACTAAATTCCGGATGAGCTAGAGACTTGAAAGTTTGAACATAGCTCAGATCAATAGAATATCAATAATTAGAGATTGATTGATTCATTGATTGTTTATTATGCCTTGGTTAATCCTTTGGGCAAGGAGGTACAATTTAGTAGTGTAATAATATAAATGTAAATAAAAGTTCTAAACATAATTATAATACAGAATATAAAAATAAAAATAACATAAGGTGATATAAAATAAGCAATAACAAACAAATGAAAAGAAAACTCTATATAATGCAAAATTGGTGATGGCCGTTGGAGCATTCCGAATGGCCTTGTAGCATTCAGAGTATAATACGTACAGTATGATGCGAGCAGTACTGGTGCTCTCGCGGTAACGATAGTAAAGAAAATATAAAGTATCAAATTACAGACTATTGACCTAGTAGCTAAGCACATCGAGCTCAAAAACAAATTTAAAGAGTTTTTCCTTGAAATTTGCTAGGGTAGGTGACGATCTAATCACAGTCGGAAGTGAGTGCCAGAAGTACAAACCAGTTAACGCAAATGAGTTACGGAAAGTAGTAGTACGATGGAGTGGTATATTGAATATAGTCATGTCTGCGCGACGAGCCGAGTAACCCGTTGGTTGGGACAGTTGAAAGATCTCTACCAAATTTGGTGGAGCATTGTTCTTGAGGATATTGTAAGTCATGACCCCCATAAATAATATTATGAAAATTCTCAGCGAGATGAGCTTTTATTAAATCCAGATGACCTAGTAGAGAATCAGCGTTGAATTGTGCAATCTTAATGGAGTGTTCCAGCGAACAAGACCTAGGACAGTTGCGGTTGAGAGGCTGTACGCTACCGATATTATCGCTGTCTAGTCAACGAAGGTTGTCTAGCTCAGCTTCGTTATTGATAGTGATATTCGGACCATCAGATTTGCGTAAATATATCCTATTTCCTCTATACCATACGTTTTTGAATCCCGCTGATTTGACTTTGGCCTTTGCTTTGCGAAGCAACTTGTACGTGGACGAGTCTAGCATCTCGTTAACAAAGATACTGCTTGTGCAGTCAAGGGAGAATACTTCTCGCACAATTATATTTTTTTTCGCACGTTTTTTCGCGATAATGAAGTCTCTGACATTTGTTGACTTGAGTGCAATTAAAAAGCTCAGCGATGTGAGATTAGGTGATGCAGATGTGGTTGCATGCCCTCCGACTGGGTTTAATTTTTTTTTAGTTAGTGGTCTGATTTCAAGTATGTCAGAGACTCAATCAGGGATGCCTAGAGCCTGGAAGACTTTCTGTACCATAACTTGTGGAGGATGGTGTACCTTGACTGGGATGCCTGTTAGGGTAATCTCGGCTGAACTCGGACACGACGGTCCCAGTGAAGGATCGCTGGCCATGGAGTCCACTCTATTTATAGCGCACTGTGCACACTAGGTATGGCTTGTGCCTCTAAAACTGTGTTTTCAACTTTGCGATCTAGCTCTGACACACGTTTTGACATCAACTCATGAGATGAAGAGAGTCTGCATACGTCTGTTCGTAATTCACTAATATCAGTTCGTATTTCGCTGATATCATTTACGACAGTTAATAAGGCGCCCTGAATAGATTTCAGCATAGCATTCGTGGTAGCACTAGACTGATTGAGTTTCGTGAAAACATCTTGTAGTGTGACGATTGAAGATGAATCAGTCGTTTCGGTAGTGCGCACGGGAGATAAATCTGGAGTACGAGGGGTGATCTTAGAGCGATGTATAGCCCATGGATCACATCGAAAAAATGATGGTTCAGTGAGATCGGCAGGGTCATAGCAAAATTTATCTGTGGCGCAAGAGACATGAAATATTTCTCCGCAATCTTCTGAGCATGCAAGGATGCAACTACGCTTGCTGGGTACTTTCTTACAAATCGCGCAGTACGACGACATGGATGTGTATAATTATATATATGTACACACACACGCATGCATGCACGCACGCACGCACGCACGCACGCACGCACGCACGCACACACACACACACACACACACACACACACACAAAGAAAAGAAAGAAGAAAAGGAAGAGACAGGTGGAAATCAAAAGGAGATTTTGAAGTTGGTGGAGAGGTACGGAAAGACGCTGGAGAGCCTAGCCTCTTTTATCCAGCAGAAGAAAAACCTCCACAAAGAGATCCGGCGATGGGTACCTATGCTTACCAGTACTTGGAAAGGTATAGAGGACCTGGTAACGTAGAGTGCAAAGCCACAGGCGGCAACGTCGACTGGAGGTACGCAAACCACGCCAACCATAAGCCAAGCGAAATCGACTCTACCTAACAAGGAGAGGAACGATGAAGGCATGGACGTGGACGGTACCTCGACGCAAGTAAGCAAGGCGAAGAGGAGAAAGCGGGTTACACCAACGTCGACTAAGGGAAAGGAGCCGAAGAAGAAGAAGCAGCTGCAGGAGCTGGCTGGTCAACCCGAGGATAAGGGAGGCGTGCGATCAGAGCAGGAGTGGCAGACTGCCGGAAAGAAGAAAAGATCGCAGAAGATATCCCAGACGCAGCCTCAGAAGAAGCTGCAGAAACCTCGCGAACGGCCGACTCTGCCCAACGCTCTCGTCATCCACAAAAAGGGTGACTTGAGCTATGCGGAGATCTTGAGTTGTATAAAGAAGGATCCGGCGCTCAAGGATGCAGGTGAATGCGTCCAGAAGGTACGCAGAACGAACGCGGGAGATCTGCTGATCGTTCTGAATAAGGAGAGCTCAGC
Source organism: Ophion obscuratus (assembly GCA_964007375.1). Classification (NCBI taxonomy): domain Eukaryota; kingdom Metazoa; phylum Arthropoda; class Insecta; order Hymenoptera; family Ichneumonidae; genus Ophion; species Ophion obscuratus. Next base: position 70,223,459 of record OZ023312.1, read on the forward strand.
CAAAGCACCGGAATTGCGAAACCAATTCGAAGGTGTTCTTGGCGAATCAGCAACGGTGCAGAGTAAAGTCCAGGAAGTGGATCTGGGGATCAAAGACCTGGAAGAGGATGCGACGAAGGAGGAGATATCGGCGGCCCTGCAGAGAGTCTTGGGACCGGACTATCCAGCCATGGAACACTCTCTTAAGTCTCTGCGTAAAGCATATGGCAGGACTCAGACCGCGGAAATACGAATCATGGTGCCTGCTGCCCTGAAACTTCTGGACATAGGAATCATCCGAGTCGGCTGGTGTAATTGCAGAATCCGAGAGGTGGTGAGGCCACTAAAGTGTTTCAAGTGCTGGCAATTTGAACACTTATCACGGAACTGCAAGAGCAGCGTCGACCAGGCTGCTCCGTCGGCTGCATCAAGTGCGGTAACACTGGCCACAAAGTTGCCGAATGCACAGCAAGCGCAAAGTGTGTCATATGTGCAAAAGCGGGAGATGGGGCACCCGTAGCCCACATTGCAGGTAGCAGCCGATGTCCAGCGTATACGCGGGCTCTCCAGGCTCTCCAAGCACTCCAAAAACGATGCAAATGAGAGTACTCCAGCTCAACCTCAACCAGTGTGAAGCCGCACAGGACCTGCTCATGCAGACTGTGCGCGAGCAGAAGCCTGACTTGGCGATACTCTCGGAACCATATAGACATCTAGACACGCAACCCTGGGAATCTGACGCAAGTGGGAAGGCCGCAATTTGGTCTTCCGGAAAGCTTCCATTCCAGGATCTTGCGAGTCGGATGGAAACTGGTTTTGTGAGAATAAAAGCCAAAGGTGTTCATTTCTACAGTTGTTACGCACCGCCTAGCGTGACGACTGATGAGTTTGAGAATTTTCTCGACAACTTAGTCGCAGACGCTAAACAACGATTCCCGGTAGCCATAGCCGGAGATTACAACGCGTGGGCTGTGGAATGGGGTTGTAAAGTGACGAACAGGAAAGGTCAAGCCCTGCTTGAGGCTATGTCCTTATTGGATATAGTACTACTTAATGCAGGTACAAAGCCCACTTTTGTTAAAGGTGAAGCCTCCTCTATAGTGGACCTCACTTTTGTGAGTAGTAGCCTGGCCAGAGGCAACCACTGCCACTGGGTAGTCAGTGATATCTACACTCACAGTGATCATCAAGCGATTCTCTGGAAGATTCGCGAAGACTTCAGCAGAATAGCGAAGGCACCGAAGACAAACGGGAAGGGCTGGAAAGCGAAAATGTTTGACGCGGACTTGATTCGTGAAACTTTTGACACCAGCCCCCTCGCAGCGGAAAGTGCAACCGAGAAGGTCGAGGTGGTCATGCAGAAAGTCACCGAAGCATGCGATGCCACAATGCCACGGAAACATGATATCGACTTCTGACCAGCGGTACACTGGTGGAGCGAACGAATTGCCGGCCTCCGAAGGGAGAGTCATCGAACTCGCCGCCGAGCGCAACGAGCTCGAGGCAAACGCTCGTTCCCCGATTTAGAAGAACAGCACAGGAAGGCGCGCTTGAAGCTTAAAAAGGCTATCAAGCAGAGTAAAGCTGAAAGCTGGGGCGAACTGCTCAGCGAGGTGGAAGATGCTCCCTGGGGCAGGCCATACAAAGTAGTAATGACTCGGCTGAAAAGCCAGCCGATGCCATCGCCTGTGGACGCAGCCCTGCTGGAAAAGATTGTTACACATCTGTTCCCTGAGCAACCCGAGGAGGACTAGCAGCTCGCGGAGGACGTCGATGAGGATATCCCAGCCATTACTGAAGAAGAGCTTCTTACGGCGATTGCCAGGGTGGGCAACCATAAAGTGCCCCCGGCATGGATGGGATACCCAACATTGCACTCAAGGCAGCGATCAAGTTGGCACCGGCAATATTCCTGGGCATGTACAATGGGTGTCTCAAGGAAGGAATCTTCCCGGACGAGTGGAAGTGGCAGAAGCTAGTGCTCCTCCCGAAAGGGAAGAAGCCACCGGACGAACCTTCATCCTATCGTCCGCTCTATATGCTGGATACCGCCGGAAAGATCTTCGAGCACATCATCCATAACAGGATTGAGAAGTTCGTGGACCCCCTACTGGCGGAGGGCCAGTTTGGCTTCCGAAAGGAGCGCTCTACGCTGGATGCAGTTAACACAGTGGTGAAGCAGGCGCAGGAGTCGACTGCGGGGAAACGATGGACAAGAGGGTCCAAGAAGTACTGCGCAGTTGTCGCTCTCGACGTCAAAAACGCTTTCAACTCGGCGATATGGAAGAGTATCATGGATGCCCTAAGGACATTAGGTGTACCATGGTACCTACGGAGAATAGTCGCGAGTTACCTATGCAATAGGTGGCTCATGTACGACACAGAGGATGGACCGAAGACGTATAGGGTGACTGGAGGAGTTCCTCAGGGCTCTGTACTTGGACCACTTCTGTGGATCATCATGTACAATGATCTGCTGCTATTACAATTGCCGAAAGGAGTGTCCGTCGTAGCGTTTGCAGATGACGCGGCGCTGATTGTCATCGCCAAATTCCTGGAGCAAATCACCGCACTTTTCGGCGAAGCTTTCGCCAAGACAAAGGAATGGATGTCTTCTGTTGGACTGCAGCTTGCAGCCCACAAAACAGAAGTACTCCTCGTATCCAGCAGGAAGGTGATGGAAACGGTAACGCTCAGGGTTGGAAACGCCGAAATCACATCCCAACCGTTCATTCGGTACCTGGGAGTGATTCTCGACGCGAGGCTGAACTTCAAAGAGCAAACCGAGCAGATCAGCAGAAAGGCTGCTCGGGTGGCTACCACACTGGCGCGACTCATGCCTAATGTTGGTGGCCCCAGACAGAAGAGGAGGAAACTGCTGTTATCAGTGACGACCTCAGTGCTCACCTTTGGCATACCCATATGGGCTGACGCTCTGAAAATCCAGGAGTACCGCAGGAAGGCTGCAGCAACGTATCGCGTCAGCGCCTTAAGGGTAGCCTGTGCATTTCGCACTGTCTGCGAGGACGCTATCAACTTTATCGCGGGAATGCTGCCCATTGAGGTGCTCGCTGAGGAGCGTAGATCGATGTACCAGCAGAAGGGAGCTAGAAATCCCAGTTATGTAAGGACAGAAGCGAGAGCAACCAGTTTCAACCAGTGGCAGACGATGTGGGATGCCTCTACCAAGAGAAGGTGGACACATCGACTAATCCCGAAGGTGGAGATATGGGTGAACCGTCTACATGGGGAGCTCAACTATTATCTCACTCAAGTGATCTCAGGACACGGCTGCTTCCGGGCTTATCTCTATAAGTTTAATTGTGAAGATTCCCCAGACTGCCCAGCATGTGTAGCAGTCGAGGAGAACGCTGAACATGCATTGTTCCAATGCCCACGTTTTAGTGCCTCCCGCGCGATAGTCGAGGATCAGCTGGAGACACGCATCACCCCGGACAACCTGGGTGAGTTGATGCTGAAGTCAGCAGACGCATGGACAGCGGTATCGGCTTATGCTGCCGCAGTAATGAAGGAATTGCGACGTGCAGAACGCGCGAGGAAGAAGACGACGCCGGAAGACCAGGCAGTCATAGATGATATCAGCGATACGAACCCCTAAACCACTCATACCATCTCGAGTGGAACGGGGGATGTAAGGTCGTCTGACAACACTGTAGGAAGAGCTACGGCTAAGGCCTCTCCCGCGATGTAATACCTAGCGATCGTCCTTGAACGGGGGTTTTTAGTCGGTGCAAGCCCGACACACGGCAATTATTTGCTACAGTGCGCAGGCATTTTCCCGCTAAACCTTAAAAAACACACGCACACACATATATACAGGGTGTTTCATAATAAGTGACCCACCCGGAATTGGCGGGTTCAGGAGGGTCCCCCGAGTAAAACTGCCGAGGAGATTTTTTTTCCGTCAAATAGTTTTTAAATGGGAGCGATTAGAATTTTTGCGTTCGGCTGATTGTTGTAGGGCTGCCGTCTGCCCTTAGCGATGACGCCACTCGAGTGCCGCGTCTGAGCGCAAGACACGTAGAAGGCAGCGAGCAAGGTAGCTAGGCATCTGTCTCGCTCGCACGGCCAGTTTGACGTTTCGGGTATCGTCTGCTATAATTTTCTGTCATCGTGGGTAGCCAAGTTCAGAGCGCGCGTCGAGATTCTGCAGAAACGCATCGTTTGACAGATGACGACGCGGGGATTTGATGTTTATCGTAGCATTCGCTTAGTCGCCTTGTCAACCGATCGGGTTCGAAGTCGCTCCATGAATTCCGGGCCGAAGCGTGAAGGTTGCCGACATTCATGAGACTTGTAATCGCTGGCTCGGTAAAACTACCGAGCCAGCGATGACGTTCAAAAATCAGTTTATTAAATGCATTCGTAATCTTTATTTTCTAGAGAAATGAAGCACAGAATGATCAATAATTTAGTGTTTTCCACATTTGAAGGTACCGTGCAAGTGTTCGCATTACCATAGTGGCTTTTTTCGGGTCGACGGTGGTGAATTTTTCTAAATCATTCACAGGGAACGAATCCGAAACTCTAAAGGTGATTCGAAAACGGTCGAAACGAGCGTATTTATCAACGTCGAATCTCATGTGAATCTCTCTTCGGATCGACGTTTTTTACATCTGGGAACGAATCAGAGTCCGCATGCAAGTGTTTCTATTGTCGAATACACCCTAAAAACTGAGGACGACTCGCTGAACATTGGATTCGTTCACGTGCATAGTCCGCAGCAGCAGCAGTAGTCCTCAATGGCTATTTGCGTGCCGAGGGAGATACATTTTAAAAAATCACCCACTGGGAGCGAATCCGAAAAATCTGAAGGTTATTTCGATAATGAAACACAAAACAGAATTTAAATGGACCGTTTCCCACATTGGATTGGTCTCGATTCTTGTTCTGTCTCCCTCTCTGCCGAATTATGAGACTAACATTTTTTGAACTACTAGAGACTTCTAGAACACGAAAGGACACATGTCAGCAGGAGCGAGAAACTTCGGACGGACGAAACAAGTTTTTGATCGGAAGGGTATCACACGACGGTAGAGCAGTCTGATCTCTCATCCCTTGTTGACTGATTGTTGTCAAATTATTTAATCAGGGTACTAGAGAGTTTTAGTGCACATGAAGGCGCATGGAAAAAGTAGCCAGAATCTTCAGAAATCGAGAATAATTTTTTTTTCTGAAAAGTATTCCATACACCATTCGAGCAGTGTGACTTCTCATTCCTTACCGATTTATTTTCGTCCAATATATGTTTCATAAAATACTAGAGAGTTCACCTACACATAAAAACGTGCGTGAGAAGTAGCCAAAGGCTTCAGGCACGCGAAACAATTTTTTCTATTCAAGCCCCACCACACCACAATCGAGCAGTGGTATCTTTCCTCTCTTAATGACTTTTCGTTGTCTAGTACTTCTTTACAGTACTGGACAATTATAGTACACACAAGAAGATGACGGAGAAGTAGCCATAAGCTTGAGAGGCGCGAAATAATTTTTTATATGATCGTTGAACGATACAACAATCGAGTAGTGTCACCTGTTACCCCTTGACGACCTATTGTTATGAAATATTTTTTTACGGTACTGCAAAGTTCTCTTAAATATGAAAACATATTTGAGAAGTAACTAAAAGCTTCCGACACGGGAAATCATTTTTTATATTAAAGCTGTACCACGCAACAGTCGAGAAGACTCACCTGTCATGCCTGGGCAATTTAGTGTTGTTCAGTATTTTTTCTGAATTCCTGAAGATTTCTAGTACGCATACAAACAGATGTAAAAAGTCGGCCGAATAATCAGGCACACGCATTTTTTTTTGCTACGAGGTGAACAATACAACATTTGATTTGTGATCTATCTCCTTCTCTGCCGATTTATTGAGACTAATATTTTTTTTCAACTACTAGCGAATTTTAGTGCACGAAAGAACTAATGTCAGACCGAGCCAGAAACTTCGGACGCACGAAATAATATTTTTGATCGAAACTGTACCATACGACTTACAGCAGCCTGACCTCTATCCATTGATGACTGGTTTTGTTCTAATGATTCATTTGGCATAATAGAGAGTTTCAATATACATAAAGACACATGGAAGAAGTAGCCAGAAGCTTCAGAAATCGAAAATGATTTTTTTCTGGAAAGTATTCCATACAACAGTCGAGCAGTGTGATTTCTCATCCCTTGCCGAATAATTGATGTCCAACAATTGTTTTTGTAATACTGGAAAGTTCTCCGACGCATAGAGACATATGTGAGAAGTAGCCGAAAGCTTCAGACACAGGAAAAAATTTTATCAATTCAAGCCCCACCATACAACAATCGAGCAGTGGTACCTTTTCTCCCGTGATTACATATCGTTGTCTAGCACGTCGTTACAGTACGAGAGAGTTACGGTACACACAGAAGGATGGCTGAGAAGTAGCCATAAGCTTGAGAGGCGGGAATAATTTTCTTTATAATGGAAATTGTCCGGTATAATAATCGAGCAGTTTTCTATGGAACACATTCAAGGAAAAGAAATAATTTTCGATTTCTGAAGCTTCTGGCTACTTCTTCCATGTGTCTTTATGTGTACTGAAACTATCTCTATGTATGCAACATAAATCATTAGAACAAAACCAGTCATCAATGGATGAGAGGCCAGGCTGCTGTAACGTCGTATGATGCAGTTTCGATAAAAAATATTATTTCGTGCGTGCGAAGTTTCTGGCTCCGTCTGACATTAGTTCTTTCGTGAACTAAAAGTCGCAAGTAGTTGAAAAAAAAAATGTTAGCCTCAATAAATCAGCAGAGAGGGAGATAGAACAAGAATCGAATGTTGTATGGTACAGGTATAATAAAAAAAAATCGATTTCCCGTGTCCGAAGCTTCTAGTTACTTCTAACATATGTTTTTATATATGCGAGACCTTCCTCGTACTATAAAAAAAATATTAGACAACAATAAGTCGTCGAGGGATGTCAGGTGACACTGCACGATCGTTCTACCGTACAACTTGCATGAAAAAAATCTATTTCACGCGTCTCAAAATACTAGTTTCAATAAATCGGCAGAGATGGAGAGAGAGAGAGGGAGAGAGAGAGAGAGAGAATCGAGTGTTGTATGGTACGGGAATAATGACAAAAAAAATCGATATCCCGTGTCCGAAGGTCCTAGTTACTTCACACATGTGTTTTTATATGTACGAGATCTTCCTTGTACTGTGAAAAAAAATATTAGACAATAGGTCATCAAGGGATGCCAGCTGACACTGCTCGATTGATCTACCCTACAACTTTAATGAAACAAATTATTTCGCGCCTCTCAAGCTTATAGCCACCTCTCTGTCATTCTTCCTTGTATACTGTATGTAACTTTCTGGTTCCGCTGGTCGATTGTTGCGTGCTGGGGTTCGAATAAAAAAAATTGTTCGTGTGTCTGAAGCTTTTGACTACTCCTGAAATAAATCTTTATGTGTAGGAGACCATACACACTGCTCGACTGTTGTATGGAACACTGTCTAGAAAAAAATCATTCCGTATTTCTGAAGCGTCTGGCTACTTTTTCCATGCGTCTTCATGTGCTCTGAAACTCTCTAGTACGCTAAATAAATTATTATATAACAATCAGTCCACAAGGGACGAGCGGTAAGACTGCAGTACCATCATGTAATGTACTTCCGATCAGAAAAATTATTTCGTGCGTCCTAAGTTTTTGGCTTCTTCTGACATCTTTTCTTTCATGTTCAAAAAGTCTCTAGTAGTGGAAAAAAAACAGTCTCAATGAATCGGCAGAGAGGGAGACAGAACAAGAATCGAAAGTTGTATGGTACGAGTTTCATTGAAAAAAAATCGATTTCCCTTGTCTGAAGCTTCTAGTTACTTCTTAAGTATGATTTTATATGTACGAGACCTTCAAGGTACTGTAAAAAAAAAATTAGACAACAATAAGTCATCAAGGGATGACAGGTGACACTGATCGATTGTTCTACCGTAGAAGTTTCATAAAAAAATTATTTCGCGCCTCTTAAGCGTGTGTACGGTAACTCTCTAGTACTGTAAATACGAGCTAGACAATAAGAAGTCATCAAGGGAGGAAAGGTACCACTGCTCGATTGTTGTGCGGCTGAGCTTGAACAAAAAAAATTGTTTCCTGTGTCCAAAGCTTTTGGTTACTTCACATATACGTCTTTATGTGTAGGAGAACTAGCCACTAGTTCAAAAACAAATATTGGACAACAATGAATCGGAAAGGATTGAGAAATCACACTTCTCGACTGTTCTATGGAATACTTTCCGGAAAAAAATCATTCTCGATTTCTGAAGCTTCTGGCTACTTCTTCCATGTGTCTTTGTGTATACTAAAACTCTCCAGTACGCTAAATTAATTATTAGAATAAAACCAGGCATGAATGGATGTGAGGTCGGGCTGCTGTAACGTCGTACGGTACACTTTTGATCAAAAATATTATTTCGTGCGTCCGAAGTTTCTGGCTCTGGCTGACATTAGTTCTTTCGTGTGCCAAAAGTCGCTAATAGTTGAGAAAAGAAAAATATATTGTTCACGACCAATCGACAGAAAAGGGGATAGCTCAACAATCAAATGTTGAAAAGTACACCTGGTAGAAAGAAAAATTGCGTGTGCCCGAATATTCTGGCCACTTTTTACATCTGTTTTTATGCGTACTAGAAACCTCGAGGAATTCAGAAAAAAAATACTGGGAAACAATAAATGGTCCAGGCATGAGAGGTGGGACTTCTCGCTTGTTACATGGGACAGATTGAATAATAAAATATGATTTTCCGTGTCTGAAGCTTCTAGTTACCTCTCACATATGTTCTTATATGTACGAGAACTTTCTCGTACTGTAGAAAAAATATTAGACAACAATAAGTCATTAAGGAGTCTCTGGTGACACGACTCGATTTTCCTACCGTACAACTTGCATGAAAAAAAAGGAAAAAAAAAAGAAATCGCTTCTCTCATCTTCTGTGTGTCCGGTAAGTGCCTAGTACGGTAAAGACGTGCTAGACAACGACAAGTCATCAAGGGAGGAAAGGTGCCACTGCTCGATTATTGTGTGGTGGAGCTTGGCTAAAAAAATTGTTTCTTCCGTCGGAAGCTCATGGATCCTCCTCAGATACGTCTTTATATGTAGGAGAACTTGCCAGTATTTCAAAGGCAAATATTGGACGACAATGATTCGGCAAGCGATGAGAAATCACACTGCTCGACTGTTGTATGGAATACTTTCCAGAAAAAAAATCATTCTGTATTGCTGAAGTTTCTTGCTACTCCTTCTGTGTGTCTCCATGTGTACTGAAACTCTCCAGTACGCTAAATATATAATTAGATAATAATCAGTCAGCAGGGGATGAGAGGTCAGACTGGTGTACCGTCGTGCGATACACTTCCTATCAAAAAAAATATTTCGTGCGTCCGAAGTTTTTGGCTCCTTCCGACATCTGTTCTATCGGGTTCTAAAAGTCTATAGTGGTTGACAAAAAAAATATAAGTATCAATAAATCGGCAGAGAGGGAGATGGAACATGAATCGAATGTTGTATGGTACAGGTTGAATTAAAAAATTCGATTTCCCGTGTCTGAAGATTCTAGTTACTTCTCACATATGTCCTTATATGTACGAGACATTCCTCGTACTGCAAAAAAGATATTAGACAACCATAAGTCATCAAGGGATGACAGGTGACACTACTCAATTGTTCTACCATACATCATCCATGGAAAAAATTATTTCGCGCCTCTCAAGCTTATGGCTACTTCTCAGCCATGTTTCTGTGTGTACTGTAACCGTCCAGTATTGTACATAAGCGCTAGAAAGTGTTCCACAGAACAGTCGAGCAGTGTCATTTCTCATCCCCCGCCGATCCATTGTTGTCTAATATTTATTTTTGAAATACTGGCGAATTCTCCTACACATAAAGACGTATATGAAAAGGAGCCAAAAGCTTCAGACAGAAGAAACAATTTTTTTATCCAAGCTCCACCACCCAACAATCGAACAGTGGTACCTTTTTTCCCTTGATCACTTCTCCTTGTCTAGCACTTCTTTACAATACTGGAGAGTAACGGTACACGCAGAAAGATGGCTGAGAAGTGGCCATACGCTTCAGAGGCGCGAGATAATTTTTTTCATGGCGGTTGTGCGGTTGAACAATCGAGCAGTGTCACCAGCCATCCCTTGATGACCCATTGCGACTTAATATTCTTTTTACGATACCACAAAGTTCTCGTACATATGAATACGTCTGTCAGAAGAATAGAAACTTCAGACACGGGGAATCATTTATATTTATTAAACCTGTACAAGCAACAATCGGAAAGTCCCAAATTTGATGCCTGGATCATATATTGATGTCCAGTATTTTTTTCTGAATTCCCCGAGAGTTCTAGTACGCATACAAACAGATGTAAAAGGTGGCCAAAATAATCGGGCACACGCAATTTTTTTTGCTACGAGGTGTACATTTCAACATTTGATTTTTGAGCTATCCCCTTCTCTGCTGATTAATGGTGACTCATTTTTTTTTTCATCTACTAGCGCCTTTTGGTACACGAAAGAACTAATGTCAGACGGAGCCAGAATCTTCGGACGCACGACATCAGACTTTTAATCGGATTTGTACCATGCGACGTTACAGCAGCCTGACCTCTCATCCTTTGATGACTGGTCTTGTTCTAATGATTTTCTTTGCATACCGGATCATTTCAGTACACATAATGACACATGAAAGAAGTAGCCAGGAGCTTCAGAAGTACAGAATTTTTTTTTCTGGAAAGTATTCCATACAACAGTCGAGCAGTCTGATTTCTCATCCCTTGCCGATTCATTGTTGTTCAATATTTGTTTTTACACTAGTGGCTAGTTCTCCTACACCTATAGACGTATGTGAGAAGTAGCCAGAAGCTTCGGACACACGAAACAATTTTTTTCATTCAAGCTCCATCACACAACAATCGAGCAGTGCTACCTTTCCTCCACACACAGAAAGATGGGTGAGAAGTTGCCATTAGCTTGAGAGGAGCGAAATTTTTTTTTTCCATAAAAGTTGGACGGTACAACAATCGAGCAGTGTCATCTGTTACCCGTACATATAAAAACGTATGTGAGAAGTATCTAGAAGCTTCAGACACGGGAGATCAGATGTTTTTAAATTAAATCTGTAGCATGCAACAATCGAGAAGTCCCACCTCTCATGCCGGGCCATTTATTGTTGTCCAGTGTTTTGCCTGAATTCCTCGAGCGTTCTAGTATGCATACATACAGATGTAAAAAGTGGCCAGAATATTCGGGCAAACCCAATTTTGTTTTGCCTCGAGGTGTACATTACAACATTCAATTTTTTATCCATCTCCTTCTCTGCCGATTTATAGAGACGAATATTTTTTTTGACTACTAGCGACCTCTAATACACGAAAAAACTAATGTCAGAACGAACCAGAAACTTCGGTCGCACGAAATAATACATTTGATCGAAAGTGTACCAAAGGACTTTGCAGCAGCCTGACCTGTCATCCCTTGATGATCGGCTGGTGTCTAATGATTTATTTAGCGTACTGGGGCGTTACTGTACACAGAAAGACACGTGGAAGTCACAGCCAGAAGATTCAGAAATCGAGAATGATTTTTTTCTGGACAGTGTTCCATAGAACAGTCCAGCAATGTGATTTCTAATCCCTCGCCGATTCATTGTTGTGCAATATTTGTTTCTGAATTACCGGCGAGTTCTCCTGTCTATACAGACGTGAGAAGTGAAAAACACGAAACCTTTTTTTTTTTATTCAAGCTTCACTACACAACTATCGAGCAGTACTTTTGCTCCCTTGATCACTTCTCATTGTCTAACACTTCTTTACAGTTCTGGAGAGCTACAGTGCACAGAAAGATGGCTGAGAAGTAGCGATAAGCTTGAGAGGGGCAAAATATTTTTTTTTTCATGGAAGTTGTACGGTAGAACAATCGAGCAGTGTCCCCTGCCATCCCCTGATGACTTATTGTTGTCTAATATTTCTTTCACAGTACGATGACGGTCTCATACATATAAAAACGTATGTGAGAAGTAACCAGAAGCTTCGGACAAGGGAAATCGATTTTTTCTTGTCATTATACCTGTACCAACCGACATACGATCCTTGTTATATCTCCCTCTCTGCCGATTTATTCGGACTAATATTTGTTTTTCAGCTACTAGAGATTTTACGGACATAAAAGAACCGATTTCAGAAGGAGCTAAAAACTTCGGACGCACGAAATAATTTTTTTGATTGCAAGTGTATGACACAACGGTACAGCGGTCTGACCTCTCATCCCATGTTGACCGATTGTTGTCTTAGGATTTATTTATCGCACTGGCGACTTTCAATACACATGGAGACATGTGGAACTCGATGTCCCATCGAGGCCCCGGGAACCGTTCCGAGCACCGATTTTATCTTTGTTAAATAAACAAAGCTCCTAGTGTCGTTGTCGCGGCGTCGTCAGACTTCTCGACCCAATCTGACCGGAAGTAGGATAAAATCGGAGACGAATTCGGGGCAGTAATATCGGGAATGTCCGGTCAGGGACAATTTTATAAACTTCATTCTCCTGCACGCAAAACGCATTTTTAATTCTTTTCCAGAATACGCTATTTTCTCTGGCAAATGCTATTCATGACCAAAATACGATACATTTTTTTTCAAAGAAAGCGTGAAAAACCATGCCAAATAATATTTTTTCAGTCGCAAAATCACCGCGCAAGACCCTCAAAAAACACCTGTCCACCTTATAAAAATCACCCTGTATATAAAATCACATGTGAGAAGTAACTAGAAGCTTCAGACACGGGAAATCATTTATTTTCTCAAACCTGTACCATGCGCCATTCGACACGTCTCACCTCTCATGCCTGGTCAATTTATTGTTGTCCAGAATTTTTTCTGAATGCCTGGATTTTCTGAGTTCGGGTAAGCATACATGTAGACGTAAATAGTCGGCAGAATATTCAAGCACACGCATTCTTTTGCTACCAGGGGTACAATTCAACATTTGATTTATTGTCTATCTCCTTCTCTGCCGATTTATTAAGTCTAATATTTTTTTTCATCTACTAGCGACTTTCTGTACACGAAAAAATTAAAGTCACGCGGAGCCAGAAACTTCGGACGCATGAAATAATATTTTTGGTCTAAAGTATAGCATGTGACGTTACAGCAGCCTGATCTCTCATCCATTGATAACTGGTCTTGTTCTACTGATTTTCTTAGCATTCCGGAGCATTTCAGTACACATAATGACACATGAAAGAAGTAGCCAGGAGCTTCAGAAGTACAGAATGATTTTTTTCTGGAAAGTATTCCATACAACAGTCGAGTAATGTGCTTTCTCATCCCTCGCCGATCATTGTCGTCCAACATTTGTTTTCTAAGTCCTGGCGAGTTCTCCTACACGTAAAGTCGTATTTGAGAAGTAGGCAAAAGGTTCAGACACACGTAAAATTTTGTTTTATTCAAACCCCACCGCACAATAATCGAGCAGCGGTACTTTGCTTCCCTTGGCGACTTCTCGTTTTCTTGCATTCCTCTACAGTACGAGAGAGTTCCGTACAGTACACACAGAATGATGACAGAGAAATAGAAATAAGATTGAGTGGCGCGGAAGAATTTTTTTTATAAAAGTTTATGGCGTTTCGTCCACCAATGTGCCATAAATTAGCTGCTTCGCCGCTTATCCGGCGTGAGGATGAGTCCACGGTCGCGGTTACGCAGTTGCATAATCTTTGCACTGTCTAATTCACTCTATTCGTATTTTATATGTAATCGGGTGTTCGAGATAATTCGAATCACGCGCCTCTATATACGTAAAGGGCCCGCCAGCGGCGCCTGCTCGGGCGATCGCTACAGCGCCGGACGCGGACGAGTGCGCGCACGTCGCGCGCCCCACCTTCGATTTTTGGGACGAACTTTGTCGAACCGAAGCAGTAGAGACCATAGGAGCTGGTTCCGCCAAGATGCCACCAAAGCCACCTGAATGCATTTGCAAAACGAATCGTAGATAATTATTAATGAAGTTTTAGTTAAGTCTTCGCCAACGTCTACGTGTACATCATAAAAACTTACCGCCAACTTATCTATAGCAAATGCTCAAAATGGCCACCGTTTGCTTGCACGCAGCATCGGGGTTCGGCGCAACAGGCTCTCCCGGCAATTTCCAAGCATATCCGCCGTTACGGTGTGGAGGGCTTCTTCGAAGCGGAGCTCCAGGTGGACCCGATCGCGCAAGGGTTGGCGATATACGTGGGACTTTAAATGGCCCCACAGGAAAAAATCCAACGGATTCAGATCCGGGGATCGCGCCGGCCAGTCCCGCATCCCCCCTCGGTCGATGAATCGATCGCCAAATATTTCTCCCACCGCCTGCCTCGCAATTCGGCTCGTATGTCATGCTGAAGTATGGCGTTCTGTAACGCCTCCTCCCCTATACCCGCACGCCTGCACAATTGCAGTAAGTTCGTCGAGATGAAGTGTGCGTACTGCACACTTCTCAAATGTTCCGCAAACAGAAACGGTCCAATCTGAAAGGAGCGATATCCGATGATCGTTGTGTTCAATTTATTTTGTCGTCGAGTTTGCATTTTTCGAATGCGAAATGTAAATTCTTATTAATGTCCAGCCTTGCCCGAAAGTATGTAAGACTCTGAACGAACACCCAGTCATTTTTTTCCTATTTGGGGAAATAATCGAATATCTCGGCAAAAAAATCCTTAACTGATTTAGAGAACAGCGTTTGGAAGAGTACGAGCTTCATTTTGCTTTTTTAATTTCATTTTAGCCATTTTATTGTAGTCGGTATGTTGTTTCGAAAATTCCGGTTTTATCACAATTTTCGTACGTAGCAAAATCGCGTCCCGGACTTTGAACAATACGGATTGCGCCCGTTAGCCATAATATCCTGCGAAAAGGGCACTGTTACCTTTAGTTTTGTTTATTCCTTTTATTTTTGCAATTTCTTTTCGCAGTGCTATACAATTTTTTCTTTGAAAAAAAACGGCCGCTTTTCAAGAGCCGGCAGAGTGCGCCGTAACTTGAAAACTAAGAGGTTTAGAATACTCTAGTCGAAGGAGTATAAGCTTGTGTTTTGTTATGTTGAAGTCACTTAATGTTTTTTTTTTAGATTTCATTTCGAAATTTCTTTGCATCGCTTTTTTATGTCGACTATTACTAAACCAAAAAATAGCGAAGCAATGAAGTTTGGATAGAAATCTGAGAAAATTCAGTGACTCCAAATAGCAAAATACAACTTTATACTTCTCCGACTAAATATTCCAAACCTCATAGTTGTCAAGTTACGCCGCACGATGCTCGCTACTCGGAAATCTGCTTAAAAAACCCGATAACACTGCGCAAAGAAAATTTCATTTTTTTTTACGAAACTGAAGATATCGGTGTCCTTTTCAGAGAGCTTGTCACTGAGTGGTGACATTACTACTTTTCAGAGTCCTGCACGCGATTTTGCAGAGCGCAAAAATCGTAAAAACGCTGTATTTTTAAAATGACGTGGCAGCTAGAAAAATCGCAAAAATAAAAATAAAAAAGCGAAATGAAGCTGGATCTGTCCTCATCAAAAACCCGTTTGATACATCGGTTTGGAATTTTTTTCCACTGAGCTATTCGATGTTTTGCCCGGATAGAAAAATCACAGGGTGCCTCATACTTTCGGCCAAGTAAAGGCTGGAGTATGTATTCTCCTTCTAAAAAAATGTAAAAGGGTTGTATTTTCCTATGTTGGAAAACACTTTGTATTCATTTTTCCCGCAATTTCTTCGTATCGCTATTAACGGTTCATAGTCGATGGTTCGCAAAAGTATCGCAAATACAGAAATAAAACTGATAGGAATTATTTTCTTCTTTTCAAACAAGCTTTTCTATAATGTGCCAAAAAAATAATTTTGTTTAGCAAATCACCGATATGTGACTACAAATAAAAGCTTGGGGGCGCTAAACATTTCTAATTGTGCGAAATTAAATACCGTTCATGAAACTGCATTGATCGAATTTATTAAACATTCCAAAAGTTGAGCGCCCCAATCTTTTATTTATAGGAAAATTTGTTAACAACGAAAAATCTTACCAAATTACCTCCCATTATTCCAGCCCACACGTTCAACGGCGGAAAACGATGTTGATGCCGGGCTTCGATGGCAAGGTGGGGATTCGCGTCCTTGGGAGCCCAGTAGTGTGAATTCCTCGTATTCCAGGTCCCGTTTCGTCCGAATGAACTCTCATCGGTGAAATTGATCGCGCTTAAGAAATTATTGTCCACCTCGTGTGCATTTAGGAGCCAACGGCAAAACTCTGTCCGCCTCTCGTAATCGTCCTCGATAAGACCCTGCACACGCGTGTAATGGAAAGGGTGCTTTTCCGCGGATTTCAGCGTCCGGTGCACCGTTGATGCACTCGTTCCAAGCACTTGGGCCACGCCGTTCAAGTTTGTTAAAAGAAACGCACACGCCACGACACGACGTGTGTGCGTGTCGTGGCGTGTGCGTTTTCTTTTGTTTGGGTTATCAAAAATGTTCAACAGAGGAGGCTTATGCCAAACGCCACGAAACAAACGATTGAAAAACACTTGAACGGCGATCAAAAAGGCGACTCTTCTCAGTAGCTAACGTGAGCTGAGCATAACGCGAGCAATCTAGTGCGAGAAACAAATTGAGAACATAGAGAGAAAATCGAAGCCGGTATGGGCGATTATACCACCGGAGAATATGCAGACATGATCGGGTGTTACGAAGAATGCCGATTCAATGGACGGGCAGCGGCAATTGCCTACGCGGAAAATTTGCCTACGCGGAAACGTGATGCCGAATCGCAGTAGTGCGGGTCGGCCGCGGACTGCTCGAACCGTTCGCCGGGAAGAAAACATTCTCGGAGCGGTTGAGCAAGATCCGACTACAAGCACGCCCGCCGTGGCCCTAGCGCTTGGAACGAGTGCATCAACGGTGCACCGGACGCTGAAATCCGCGGAAATGCACCCTTTCCATTATACGCGTGTGCAGGGTCTTATCGAGGACGATTACGAGAGGCGAACAGAGTTTTGCCGTTGGCTCCTAAATGCACACGAGGTGGACAATAATTTCTTAAGGGCGATCATTTTCACCGATGAGAGTTCATTCGGACGAAACGGGACCTGGAATACGAGGGATTCGCACTACTGGGCTCCTAAGGACGCGAATCCCCACCTTGCCATCGAAGCCCGGCATCAACATCGTTTTCCGCCGTTGACCGTGTGGGCTGGAATAATGAGAGGCAATTTGGTAAGATTTTTCATTGTTAACAAATTTTCCTATAAATAAAAGATTGGGGCGCTCAACTTTTGGAATGTTTAATAAATTCGATCAATGCAGTTTCATGAACGGTATTTAATTTCGCACAATTAGAAATGTTTAGCGCCCCCAAGCTATTATTTGTAGTCACATATGGGTGAATTGATAAACAAAATTATTTTTTATTTTTTTGGCACATTATAGAAAAGCTTGTTTGAAAAGAAGAAAATAATTCCTCTCAATGTTATTTCTGTATTTGCGATACTTTTGCGAACCATCGACTATGAACCGATAATAGCGATACGAAGAAATCACGGGAAAAATGAATACAAAGTGTTTTCCAACATAGGAATAGACAACCTTTTTACATTTTTTTAGAAGGAGAATACATACTCCAGCCTTTACTTGGCCGAAAGTATAAGGCGCCCTGTCATTTTTCTATCCGGGCAAAACATCGAATATCTCAGTGGAAAAAAATTCCAAACCGATGTATCAAACGGGTTTTTGATGAGGACAAATCCAGCTTCATTTTGCTTTTTTATTTTTATTTTTGCGATTTTTCTAGCCGCCACGTCATTTTAAAAATACAGCGTTTTTACGATTTTTGCGCTCTGCAAAATCGCGTGCTGGACTCTGAAAAGTAGTAATGTCACCACTCAGTGACAAGCTCTCTGAAAAGGACACCAATTTCTTCAGTTTCGTGAAAAAAATGAAATTTTCTTTGCGCCGTGTTATTGGGTTTTTTAAGCAGATTTCTGAGTACGGAGCGTCGTGCGGCGTAACTTGACAACTATGAGGTTTGGAATATTTAGTCTGAGAAGTGCAAAGTTGTATTTTGCTATTTGGAGTCACTGAATTTTCTCAGATTTCTTTCCAAATTTCATTGCATCGCTATTTTTTGTTTTAGTAATAGTCGACAGAAAATAGCGATACAAAGAAATTTCGAAAGGAAATCTAAAAAAAACATTAAGTGACTTCAACATAACAAAACACAAGCTTTTACTCCTTCGACTAAAGTATTCTAAACCTCTTAGTTTTCAAGTTACGGCGCACTCTGCCGGCTCTTGAAAAGATGGCCATTTTTTTCACACAAAAAATTGAATAACATTGTAAAAAGAAATTGCAAAAATAAAAAGAATAAACAAAACTAAACTACGTACGAAAATTATGATAAAACCGGCATTTTCGAAACAACATATCGACTATAATAAAATGGCTAAAATAAAAATAAAAAAGCCAAATGAAGCTTGTACTCTTCCAAACGCCGTTCTTTAAATTGGTGAACGATTTTTTTTGCCGAGATATTCGATTATTTCCCCAAATAGGAAAAAAATGACTGGGTGTTCGTACAGGGTCTTACATACTTTCGGGCAAGGCTGGGCATTAATGAGAATTTACATTTCGCATTCGAAAAATACAAACTCGACGACAAAAGAAATTGAACACAACGATCATCGGATATTGCTCCTTTCAGATTAGACCGTTTCTGTTTGCGGGACATTTGAGAAGTGTGCAGTACGCACACTTCATCTCGACGAACTTACTGCAATTGTGCAAGCGTGCGGGTATAGGGGAGGAGGCGTTACAGAACGCCATACTTCAGCATGACATACGAGCCGAATTGCGAGGCAGGCGGTGGGAAAAATATTTGGCGATCGATTCATCGGCCGAGGGGGGATGCGGGACTGGCCGGCGCGATCCCTGGATCTGAATCTTTTGGATTTTTTCCTGTAGGGCCATTTAAAGTCACACGTATATCGCCAAACCTTGCGCGATCGGGCCCACTTGGAGCTCCGCTTCGAAGAAGCCCTCCACACCGTAACGGCGAATATGCTTGGAAATTGCCGGGAGAGCCTGTTGCGCTGAGCCCGATGCTGCGTGCCAGCAAACGGTGGTCATTTTGAGCATTTGCTATAGATAAGTTGGCGGTAAGTTTTTATGATGTACACGTAGACGTTGGCAAAGACTGAACTAAAACTTCATTAATAATTATCTATGATTCGTTTTGCAAATGCATTCAGGTGGCTCTGGTGGCATGATGGCGGAACCAGCTCCTGTGGTCTCTACTGCTTCGGTTCGACAACGTTCGTCCCAAAAATCGAAGGTAGGGCGCGCGACGTGCGCGCACTCGTCCGCGTCCGGCGCTGTAGCGATCGTCCGAGCAGGCGCCACTGGCGGGCACTTTACGTATATAGAGGCGCGTGATTCGAATTATTCCGAGCACCCGATTACATATAAAATACGAATAGGGTGAATTAGACAGTGCAAAGATTATGCAACTGCCTAACCGCGACCGTGGACTCATCCTCACGCCGGATAAGCGGCGAAGCAGCTATATTTATGGCACATTGGTGGACGAAACGCCATAAACTTTAATGAAAAAAATTCTTTCGCGCCACTCAACCTTATTTCTACTTCTCTGTCATCTTTCTGTGTGTACTGTACGAAACTCTCTCGTACTGTAGAGGAGTGCAAGAAAACGAGAAGTCGTCAAGGGAAGCAAACTACCGCTGCTCGATTGTTGTGCGGTGGGGTTTGAATAAAACAAAATTTTACGTGTGTCTGAAGCTTTTGCCTACTTCTCAAATACGACTTTACGTGTAGGAGAACTGGCCAGGATTTAAAAAACAAATGTTGGACGACAATGATCGGCGAGGGCTGAGAAAGCACACTACTCGATTGTTGTATAAAATACTTTCCAGAAAAAAATCATTCTGTACTTCTGAAGCTCCTGGCTACTTCTTTCATGTGTCATTATGTATACTGAAATACTCCGGTATGTTAAGAAAATCATTAGAACAAGACCAGTCATTAAGGGATGAGAGATCAGGCTGCTGTAACGTCACATGGTACACTTTAGACTAAAAATATTATTTCGTGCGTCCGAAGTTTCTGGCTCCGTGTGACTTTAATTTTTCGTGTACTGAAAGTCGCTAGTACATGAAAAAAAATATTAGACTCAATAAATCGGCAGAGAAGGAGATAGACAAGAAATCAAATGTTGAATTGTACCCCTGGTAGCAAAAGAATGCGTGTGCTTGAATATTCTGCTGACTATTTACATTTACATGTATGCTTACCCGAACTCAGAAAATCCATGAATTCAGAAAAAATTCTGGACAACAATAAATTGACCAGGCATGAGAGGTGACACGTGTCGAATGGCGCATGGTACAGGTTTGAGAAAAAAAATGATTTCCCGTGTCTGAAGCTTCTAGTTACTTCTCACATGTGATTTTATATACAGGGTGACGTTTATAAGGTGGACAGGTGTTTTTTGAGGGTCTTGCGCGGTGATTTTGCGACTGAAAAAATATTATTTGGCATGGTTTTTCACGCTTTCTTTGAAAAAAAATATATCGTATTTTTGTCATGAATGGCATTTGCCAGAGTAAATAGCGTATTCTGGAAAAGAATTAAAAAATCCGTTTTGCGTGCAGGAGAATGAAGTTTATAAAATTGTCCCTAATCGGACATTCCCGATATTACTGCCCCGAATTCGTCTCCGATTTTATCCTACTTCCGGTCAGATTGGGTCGAGAAGTCTGATGATGCCGCGAGAACGACGGTAGGAGCTTTGTTTATTGAACAAAGATAAAATCGGTGCTCGGAATAGTTCTCGGAGCCTTGATCGGACATTCCCGATTGTATTTGTACAGAAACGCCCCAGTACGCTAAATAAATCATTAGACAACAGCCAATCATGAAGGGATGACAGGTCAGGCTGCTGCAACGTCCTATGGTACACTTTCGATCAAATGTATTATTTCGTGCGACCGAAGTTTCTCCCTCGTTCTGACATTAGTTTTTTCGTGTACTAGAGGTCGCTAGTAGTTAAAAAAAATATTCGTCTCTATAAATCGACAGAGAAGGAGATGGATAAAAAATTGAATGTTGTAATGTACACCTCGAAGCAAAACAAAATTGCGTTTGCCCGAATATTTTGGCCACTTTTTACATCTGTATGTATGCGTACTAGAACGCTCGAGGAATTCAGACAAAATACTGAGCAACAATAATGGCCCCGGCACGAGAGGTGGGACTTTTCGATTGTTGCATGCTACAGATTTAATTTAAAAACATCTGATCTTCCGTGTCTGAAGATTCTAGATAGTTCTCACATACGTTTTTATATGTTCGAGAACTGTATCGTACTGTACAAAAATAATAGACAACAATATGTCATCAAGCGTTGACAGATGACACTGCTCGATTGTTGTACCATACAACTTCTATGGAAAAAAAAATTTTGCTCCTCTCAAGCTTATGGCAACTTCTCACCCATCTTTTTGTGTGTGTGGTAACTCTCTAGTACTGTAAAAACACGCTAGAGAACGAGAAATCATCACGGGAGGAAAGGTAGCGCTGCTCGATTGTTGTGTGATGGAGCTTGAAAGGAAAAAATTGTTTCGTGTGTCCGAAGCTTCTGGCTACTTCTCACATACGTCTATATGTGTAGGAGAACTAGCCACTAGTGTAAAAACAAATACTGAACAACAATGAATCGGCAAGGGATGAGAAATCACACTGCTCGACTGTTGTATGGAATACTTTCCAGAAAAAAATAATTCTGTTCTTCTGAAGCTCCTGGCTACTTTTTTCATGTATCACTATGTCTACTGAAATGCTTCGGTATGCAAAGAAAATCATTAGAACAAGACCAGTCATCAACGGATGAGTGGTCAGACTGCTGTAACGTCGCATGGTACACTTCCGATTAAAAGTCTTATGTCGTACGTCCGAAGATTCTGGCTCCGTCTGACATTAGTTCTTTCGTCTACCGATGGGCGCTAGTAGTTGAAAAAATAATTGAGTCACCATTAATCAGCAGAGAAGAGGATAGCTCAAAAATCAAATGATGAAATGTACACCTCGTAGCAAAAAAAAATTGCGTGTGCCCGATCATTCTGGCCACCTTTTACATCTCTTTGTATGCGTATTAGAACTCTCGGGGAATTCAGAAAAAAATACTGCACAACAAGAAATGGTCCAGGCATCAAAGTTGGGAGGTTTCAATTGTTGCATGGTAAAGGTTTAATAACTATAAATGATTCCCCGTGACTGAAGTTTCTATTATTCCGACATACGTATCCATATGTACGAGACATTTTTGGTACCGTAAAAAGAATATTAGGCAGCAATGAGTCATCAAGGGATGATAGGTGACACTGCTCGATTGTTCTACCGTATAACTTCCATGAAACAAATTATTTCGCGCTTCTGAAGCACAGAGCCACTTCTCACCTATCTTTCTGCGTGTACTGTTACTCTCCAATCCTGTAAAGAAGTGCTAGACAACGAGAAGTGATCAAGGGAAGAAAGGTACCACTGCTCGATTGTTTTTTGGTGGAGCCTCGATAAAAAAAATTGTTCCTTCTGTGTGAAGCCGTTGGCTCCTTCTCAGATGCGTCTTTATGTGTAGGAGAACTCACCAGTATTTCAAAAACAAATATTGGACAACAATGAATCGGCGGTGGATGAAAAATCACACTGCTCGATTGTTCTATGGAACACTTTTCAGCACTTATGTACAATACTGGACGGTTACAGTACACACAGAAAGATGGCTGAGAAGTAGACATAAGCTTGAGAGGCGCGAAATAATTTTTTCCATGGATTATGTACGGTAGAACAATCGAGTAGTGTCACCTGTCATCCCTTGATGACTTATGGTTGTCTAATATCTTTTTTACAGTACGAGGAATGTCTCGTACATATAAGAACATGTGTGAGAAGTAACTAGAAGCTTCAGACACGGGAAATCGAATTTATTAATTCAACCTGTACCATACAACATTCGATTCATGTTCCATCTCCCTCTCTGCCGTTTTATTGATACTTATATTTTTTTGTCAACTACTAGAGACTTTTAGAACCCGAAAGAACAGAAGTCGGAAGGAGCCGAAAACTTCGGTTGCACGAAATAATTTTTTTGACAGGAAGTGTATCGCACGACGGTACACCAGTCTGACCTCTCATCCCATGCTGACTGATTATTATTTAATTATGCATTTAGCGTACTGGAGAGTTTCAGTACACATGGAGACACACAGAAGGAGTAGCAAGAAACTTCAGAAATACAAAATGATTTTTTATCTGGAAAGTATTCCATACAACAGTCGAGCAGTGTGATTTCTCATCGCTTGCCGAATCATTGTCGTCCAATATTTGCCTTTGAAATACTGGTAAGTTCTCCTACATATAAAGACGTATGTGAGAAGGAGCCATGAGCTTCCGACGGAAGAAACAATTTTTTTTTAGCCAATCTCCACCATATAACAATCGAGCAGTGGCACCTTTCCTCCCTTGATGACTTCTCATTGTGTAGCACGTCTTTACCGTACTAGGCACTTACCGGATGCACAAAAGATGAGAGAATAGATTTCTTTTTTTTTTTCCTTTTTTTTCATGCAGGTTGTGCGAAAGGACAATCGAGCCGTGTCACCAGACACTCCTTCATGATTTATTGTTGTCTAATATTTTTTTTACAATACGAGAAAGTTCTCGTACATATAAGAACATATGTGAGAGGTAACGAGAAGCTTCAAACGGAAAATCATATTTTATTATTCAATCTGTCCCATGTAACAAGCGAGAAGTCCCACCTCTGATGCCTGGACCATTTATTGTTGCCCAGTATTTTTTTCTGAATTCCTCGAGGGTCCTAGTACGCATAAAAATAGATGTAAAAAGTGGCCAGAATATTCGGGCACACGCAATTTTTCTTTCTACCAGGTGTACATTTCAACATTTGATTCTTGAGCTATCCCCTTCCCTGTCGATTGATCGTGATCAATATATTTTTCTTTTCTCAACTATTAGCGACTTTTGGCACACGGAAGAAGTAATGTCAGCCGGAGCCAGAAACTTCGGACGCACGAAATAATATTTTTGATCGAAAGTGTACCGTACGACGTTACAGCAGCCCGACCTCGCATCGATTGATGTCTGGTTTTGTTCTAATGATTAATTTAGCGTACTGGAGAGTTTCAGTATACACAAAGACACATGGAACAAGTAGCCAGATGCTTCAGAAATCGAGAATTTTTTTCCGGAAAGTGTTCCATAGAACAGTCGAGAAGTGTGATTTCTCAACCCTTGCCGATTCATTGTTGTCCACTATTTGTTTTTGAACTAGTGGCTAGTTTTCCTACACATAAAGATGCATATGAGAAGCAGCCAAAAGCTTTGGACACAGGAAACAATTTTTTTTATTCATGCTCCACCGCACAACAATCGAGCAGTGGTACCTTTCCTCCCTTGATGACTTGTTGTCTAGCTCGTCTTTACAGTACTAGAGAGTTACCGTTCACACGCTTCAGAGGCGCGAAATAATTTTATTATGAAACTTGTACGGTAGAACAATTGATCAGTGTCACCTGTCATCCCTTGATGACTTATTGTTGTCTAATATTTTTTATACTGTATGTTCCGGATTACAACGACGGAGCCCCAAACGCCCCACTCGACAATCGTTCGCTACGGTCTTAAACATTTGAGAGACTTCGACGACGCTCGGGGGCCCGAGCCCGCGAGCCTCGTCCCTGTCCTTCCTCACTCTTGTTCCGACTACGTTAGCGAAAACTCGTGCTCTCCCGGCTCTCGTTAAATTCAACTCGGTCAATTCACCGCAGTATTTAGTCAAGTCACTCAAAATTGTTGCCAATCAAAGGCACAGTCAATCAAACGATCGCGAATAACCCCCTGATACAGCAGGTTCGCGATCGCAAGTGCTTTCGGTGGATCGACGGCGACCTCACCGGCCAATCTTCTTCGCCATCGTGCGCGACCACGTGTTGCCAGAACACCCGTTTAATGCCTCTCGGCAATCGCACTCAAGGGACACCTCAGCCTTGCAATCGTAAATCAAAAACCATCGAAGAATGTTATTGTATTTTGTTGACTAATAAAATTAATATCAATTGTTGTCGTGAATAAACAAAATTTAACCGGAATTGTCATCTCAATACTCTCCTATCACTCATGGGTGTGTGAGTAATTTGCGTACAGTGTATTATTTATACATCAATGGTCCTTCGAGCCGGATATTGTTCATTTACGACAATTTTCGGTGGTTTTGTTCATTAGTCAATCAATCGGGCGCGCGCGTCGTGTCTGTGTGCTCTCGACTTCGCGCTTCGGTCAATCAGTGCTTCGTGCGTGCGTGGTGTGTGTGTGTGCCGACATATCCCGCGCACCAGTCAATCAGTGTCTCGCGCGCGTGTGTGTGTGTCCGGGGTGGTTTGCGCGCTGCCACGTGCTCTAGCAACAGTCAGCAGCGGACAGTGGTAATCATCGCGCTCAGTAACGCTCAGCCTGGACAGTGGTTACCAACGCGCTCAGTGACGCACATCTTGAACAGTGTTAACCAACGTGCCCAGTGCATTGACCGTCATCGCACCCAAGCGTGTTCGGTGAATTCACTCGTGCAATCACGAATTAACCTCTTTCTCACTGACTCACGAAACGAACAGTGATAATCAGTGCAAATAAGTGAAGTGACATTTCGAGAAGACAATTGTCGAGTTTATTGCAATGTCGGACTCCGATAAAAAACGCCAGGATGGTCCGGCAACGCTTGACCCCGGCACGTCCCTAAAGATCCCTGAAATTACGCATTCTGCGAGAAGTGACGGCCCAACAAGCGAAGACGACGAACAAAGTCAAGGGAGCCAAGCCGGCTCAGTCAAATCGGTTAAGGCGCGTAATACGACAACAAAAGGATTAGCGCCCGAACTTGCAATCAAGGCTCGGTCTCAAATGAGTCGGGTCAAGGTCCTCAACAGCTACTACAAGGATATTAATTGCAACCCTGATCGTGATCAAGCGGCAATCGAGATGATCCTGGACTCGGCCGAAGAGATCCATGGAGCATTCACTTTAACTCATGAACTTCTGGAGGCAAGTTGGCCGATACGTCATCTCGACCACGAATATTTCGAAGATGAGACGTTCTCCCGTGAAGCGGCGATCATCTGCGACATCCGTCAGATCTCGGCTATCAGGTTACGACCACCGGACAATCATCCAGCCAATCAATCCGTGAGAGAGGCCAACGCATACGCGGCAAAATTACCCAAAATCACACTACCAACATTCAGCGGAGACTACCAACACTGGACGTCATTCGCAGCGCTATTCACGTCCATGGTCATCGATAACCACGACCTGAACGATCTTGCGCGCCTCCATTATCTCCGATCATCTGTAACTCAAAAGGTCTTGGGCCTCATTTCGCACATCCCGGTCACAGACACGACCTTCCTTATGGCCTGGAAAGCACTCGAAGAGCGGTATGGGAACAAGAGAGTTCTCATCGACGCACAACTCTCCATCCTCCTCCAGGAACACGCCACGGCCAACAAACAGCGCGAGTCAGCTGTCTTCCTCCAACAGCTAATCACTGGGGTGGATTCAGCCCTCAGCGCTCTAGTACTCATCGGCCAATCCACGGACATTGGGGACTGCCTGATCGTGTGTAATACCGTTCGCCAGTTCTTACCCCGCACACGTGAGCTTTGGGAGTCTTCCGTCAGTCAAATGACAACGTACCCAACTTATGAACAGCTAAAAGATTTCATCACCCACCGCTCACGGACCTTGGAACAAACCGAGTCAGTTCATTCAAGCTATAACACAGCCAATCAAGCCAAGTCCGCTACACGATCGTCAAATCATGCGTCAGCGCGTCCATCAGCGTCATCGGCCAATAAACCGAAACAATCCTCAGGTCACCAATTCCAATGTGATTGCTGTCCCGAGAAGCACTTCATCGCGTCATGCGCGACGTTCCGGGGACTGCCACCACAAGACCGTCGCGAGACCATCACTCAACCTCGACTGTGTCACAATTGCCTGGGTCGACATAACTCAGACTCCTGCAAGAGCACGTCCCGGTGCAAAACGTGCAATCAATAGTACCACACACTGCTGCACGATGCACTCACCAAACAAGACCTGCCTGAACCGACCTTCAAGGTTGGCAAGCAGGCAAGTCACGCCTACCAGTCACTCAATGCGAGTCGTCACCGTGCAAGTCAACAGGTATTGCCCCAAGCCACTCTACTAGCCACTGCAACAGCAATCCTTACTACATCACTTAAGACAATCAAGATTAGACTGTTAATCGACACCGGCTCAGAAGTTTCACTTGTTTCCGAGCACCTAATCAAACAAATTGCAATCACCAGAAGCTACTCAGCCTTGACAATCACCGGGATCGGCAGTAAAACCCCCATTAAATCAAGGGGAACAGCCCTGCTATCGCTGCAGTCCCTGCAATCCGATGCACGGATCAACGTTAGTGTGCAAATTGTGCCTACACTTAATGTTCAACTATCATCATCCCAAGTCACATCACAACCCTGGTCCAATCCTAAACAACTCAAGCTTGCAGACCCCGAGTTTTTCCATCCTCAGCCCATCGACCTTGTCCTCGGCGCTGACTATTATGGTCAGATCATCAAGCCAAACATTATGAAAGACTCCCTAACTACTCCAATAGCCCAGCCGTCAATCTTCGGTTGGCTCATCATCGGTCCCGTGACCGAGATGTCCCCTCAAGCGTTACGTCAATCACTTAATGTCACTCAACTGAACCAGCAAGAGGAGCATCTCGATGAACTCCTCACTAGATTCTGGGTCCAGGAAGAAGTTCCAACCGATAGTCAACCTTCACTTACACCAGAGGAAGATCAATGTGAAGAACACTTTAAGACAACGCATCAGCGGGACGCAACAGGACGATACGTCGTTCGCTTACCACTCATCAGCGACAATCCTATGCTAGGCGACTCATACCGAGCTGCCTACCGAAGAATTCAACACACACTCAAGAAGTTCAAGGACAATCCAGAATATCAAGCACTCTACACGGACTTCATGAAAACGTACGAAGATCTGGGACACATGGCACTCGTTCCCTCCACTCTGTGGACAGACAATCATACGAGCGAGTCCGAACCAACGGATCCGTCCTCTGGAATGACCTTGGCACCTGGCACTTCGCTACCAGGAGGGTTGCGGGTCCCAACCGGGCGGCCCAAGGGGAAGACTCCCTCTCGCACTCCATACCATCTTCCACATCATTCCACTCATGGAGTGTTGAGGCCAGAGAGCTCCAGCACCAAGTTGCGTGTCATATTTGATGGCTCCTGCTCAACATCATCAGGAAAGTCACTTAACGATTTTCTCCATATCGGTGCGAAAATACAGCCAGACATCACAGACGTCCTACTCTGGATTCGACAACATGTATTTATCTTTGCCACGGACATTACGAAAATGTTCCGCCAAATTAACGTCCATCCCGATGACTGGGATCTACAAAGGATCCTGTGGACTGACCACAACAACAAAATTGTCCCATATCATCTCACAAATGTCACGTACAGCACCCGATCAGCTCCATTCTTGGCAGTGACAGTGTTGCAGCAACTAGTTGAAGACGAAGGAGAGAAATATCCCCTCGCAATACCGGCACTCAAGTTCGGCAGATATGTCGACGATATTTTCGGCGGCGCAGACTCCGCCGTACAACAAGCTCTCATCGCAGATCAACCCAATCAACTCTGCACGGCGGGCGGATTTCCCCTCGCCAAGTGGCACTCCAACTGCCCGGAGGCGCTTAAAGTCATATCATCAACTGAATTGAATGAAACGTCAACTCAGCTTGGAGACTGCACCAGCAAAGTACTTGGATTATACTGGCACTCCACGTCAGATAATTTCAAGTTCAAATCGACAGTCACTCAAGAAATAAAAAAGGTCACATCCAAAAGAACCATTCTATCTAAAGTGGCTCAGACATTTGATCCACTGGGCTTTCTTTGCCCACTCACTGTCAAATCAAAAATGCTACTCCAACAGCTATGGCTGCACAAGCTGAGCTGGGACCAACCAGTTCCACCCAAACTTCTCAAGTCATGGCTCAAACTCCGTGGCGAGCTAACCCAACTCAACACCATCACAGTTCCACGGTGGATTCAGACGTCAAAGGCCACGAGTGCGAACTCCACGGGTTCTGTGATGCGTCACAGCTAGCCACAGCAGCAGTAGTATTCGTCAAGGCCATATCACCGTCCGGAGAAGCAAGTATCACCCTGCTTTGCGCAAAGACTAAGGTAGCACCTCTCACTCGTCGATCAATCCCCAAGCTAGAAATTTCAGCAGCGCTGCTCCTTGCCAAACTTCTCAAATACGTCCAAGCCACTCTTAAACTGGACACTCAATTAACTACACTCTGGACGGATACAACTACAACACTCTCGTGGATCGTCACTCACCCGTCCCGTTGGAAAGATTTCGTCCGGAACCGAGTTGCAACCATCCAACAACTCTCCTCAGACTGCAGCTGGAGGTACGTTCCGGGAAAACAAAATCCAGCGGACTGTGCATCCCGCGGGATATCAGTCGCCCAACTTACAACCTATTCGTTATGGTGGAGGGGACCACCATGGCCTCCGACAGAAGAAGCCCGCCCAGATCAAACAATGGTCGCGACAGCCACTCAACCAGGCATTCAATGGAACCTCATCCACAGATATTCGACTGCGCGTTACCGCAACAATCCTTAGATCGATCTTGACACTCCGTCGAATTCCTGGATCGTCCCTCTCCACTCCACTCACCCCTATGGACATTGAGTTAGCCACAACTTACTGGGCGAAGTCAACTCAAGCGGCGTACTTTGCATTCGAGATTCAACAGATCACGGGGAACCATGAGCTCCCTCCAAATCACATCTTCCACCGACTAACCGCATTCATCGACAATCAAGGCGTGCTACGAGTTGGTGGTTGGCTTGGCCACGCCGCACTCAGCTATCAGGAACAGCACCCAGTTATTCTGCCAAGACATTCTCCGTTAACGACACTCGTGATCAGCAATGCGCACGCTCGCACGTTACACGGCGGAACACAACTGACTCTGGCAGAAAATAGACAATCTTATTGGATTATCGGTGGACGAACTCCAATCAAGTCATTCGTTCTACGCTGCATGCGCTGCGCTCGACAACGGGGGAAGCGAGCTCAGCAGCTGATGGGCCAATTGCCTCCGTCAAGGGTCCAACAATCCAGGGCATTTCACCGCACTGGGGTCGACTACGCCGGACCCATTGTTATCAAATCATGGAAAGGTCGAGGTGCAAAATGTATAAAGGGCTGCATCGCCGTGTTCGTCTGCATGTACACCTCAGCCATCCACATCGAAGTAGTTTGCTACTATTCGGCAGACGCATTCATCGCTGCGTAAAGAAGATTTACTGCACGCAGAGGTATCTGTCACTCACTCTACTCAGATTGCGGTACAATATTTGTGGGTGCAGATACTTCTCTCAAACACCTCTTCACTCAAGGATCGAAGGAATACCAGGTTATCGCTGCACTTCTCGTGGATGACAACACTCAGTGGCACTTCAATCCCCCTGCCGCATCACACATGGGCGGCAAGTGGGAAGCAGCAGTCAAGTCAATCAAATTTCACCTAAAACGAACCATGAGAGAGACCTCTTACACGCTAGATGAGCTTACGACATTGCTCACACAGATCGAAGCCATCCTCAATTCAAAACCACTACAGCCACTCAGCGATGACCCGGACGACTTGACCACCCTTACGCCCGGCCACTTCCTAATCGGAAGGGCACTCACGACACTACCAGAACCTAGCCTGCAATCACTCAAACCATCAAGGCTATCGCGCTGGCAGCTCATTCAGCAGCAAACGCAATCATTTTGGAACCGGTGGTCCAAGGCCAACCTGCAACGTCAACTTGCCACATCAAAATGGTGGCACAAGTCCAACCAACTAAAGGTTGGGTCCCTGGTACTACTGACAGATGAGAGGTTCTCTCCTTGTAAGTGGCCACTTGCAAGGATCACCCAACTACATCCTGGCGCTGATGGCCTCACTCGAGTTGTGACAATCCAGACGGCCACCACCACTCTCGGTAGACCAATCACCAAACTTGCAATCCTTCCATACATCGAGGTCGACAACGAAGACTTCGATCAACATCAAGCTGCTGATGGCGGGCGGAATGTTCCGGATTACAACGACGGAGCCCCAAACGCCCCACTCGACAATCGGTCGCTACGGCCCTAAACATTCGAGAGACTTCGACGACGCTCGGGGGCCCGAGCCCACGAGCCTCGTCCCTGTCCTTCCCCACTCTTGTTCCGACTACGTTAGCGAAAACTCGTGCTCTCCCGGCTCTCGTTAAATTCAACTCGGTCAATTCACCGTAGTATTTAGTCAAGTCACTCAAAATTGTTGCCAATCAAAGGTACAGTCAATCAAACGATCGCGAATAACCCCCTGATACAGCAGGTTCGCGATCGCAAGTGCTTTAGGTGGATCGACGGCGATCTCACCGGCCAATCTTCTTCGCCATCGTACGCGACCACGTGTTGCCAGAACACCCGTTTAATGCCTCTCGGCAATCGCACTCAAGGGACACCTCAGCCTTGCAATCGTAAATGAAAAACCATCGAAGAATATTATTGTATTTTGTTGACTAATAACATTAATATTAATTGTTGTCGTGAATAAACAAAATTTAACCGGAATTGGCATCTCAATACTCTCCTATCACTCATGGGTGTGTAGGTAATTTGCGTACAGTGAATTATTTATACACAGTACGAAGAAGGTCTCGTACATATCAAAACATATGCGTAAAGTGACGAGAAGCTTCGACACGGGAACTCGATTTTTTAAAAATTATATCTGTACCGTACAACATTCGATTCTCGTTCTATCTCCCTCTCTGCCGAATTATTGAGACTGATATTTTTTTCAACTACTAGCCACTTTCAGTACACGAAGGAACTAGGCACGAAATAGTATTTTTGATCGAAAGTGTGCCATACGACGTTACGGCAGACTGACCTCTCATCCATTGATGACTGGTCTTGTTCTAATGATTTATTTAGCATACTGCAGAGTTCCAGTACACATGAAGAGATATGAAAGACGTAGCCAGGACCTTCAGAAATCGAAAATCATTACTTTCTGCAAAGTGTTCCATAGAACAGTCGAGCGGTGTGATTTCTCATCCCGTACCGATTCATTGTTGTCCAATATTTTTTCTACATACTCGCGAGTTTTCCTACACATAAAAAGGATGGCAGAAGTAGCCAAAAGCTTTAGATGCACGAAACAATGTTTTTATTCAAGCTCCACCACACAGCAATCGAGCAGTGGTACCTTTCCTCCCTTGATGACTTCTCGTTGTCCAGCTCGTATTTACAGTACAAGAGAGTTACCGTACACACAGAACAATGGCTAAAAAGTTTCCAGAAGCTTGAGAGGAGCGAAATATATTTTTTTTCATAGAAGGTGTACGATAAAACAATCTGGCAGTGTCACCGGTCACCCCGTGATGACTTATTATTGTCTAATATTATTCGACAATACGAGACAGTTCTCGTACATATAAAAATGTATGTAAGAAGTAACTAGAAGCTTCAGACCCGGGAAATCATTGTTTTTAAATTAAAACTGTATCACGCAACACACGAGAAGTACCACCTCTCATGCCTGGTTGTTGCCCAGTATTTTTCTGAATTTATCGAGAGTTCTCGTACGCATATAAACAAATGTAAAAAGTGGCCAGATTATTCGGGCACACGCAATTTTTTTGTTGCTACGAGGTGTACAATACAACATTTGATTTTTTATCTGTCTACTTCTCTGCCGATTTATTGGAAATAATAATTTTTTTTCAATGACTAGTGACTTTTAGTACACGAAAGAACTAATGTCAGACAGAGCCAGAAACATCGGACGCAAAAAGTAAGATTTTTTTTCGAAAGTGCACCATACGACGTCACATCAGTCTGACTACTCCTTGATTGATGACTGGTTTTGTTGTAATGATTTATCGAGCATACCGAAGAGTTTTAGTACACATAAAAAACCACGGAAGAAGTTGGCAGAAGCTTCAGAAAACGCGAATGACTGTTTTCTGAAACGTGATCCATAGATCATTCGAGCAGTGTGATTTTTCATCCCCCGCAGCTTTACTGCTGTCCAATATTTGATTTTAAAATACTGGCAAGTTCTCCTACACTTTAAGCCATATATGAGAAGTAGCCAATAGCTTCAGACACGCGAAACAATTTTTTTCATTCAAGCTCCACCACACAACAATCGAGCAGTGGTACGTTCCTGTCCTTGATCGCTTCTCGTTGTCGAGCACTTTCTACACTACTGAAAAGTTACAGTACACACAGACGGATGGCTGAGAAGTAGCCATAAGCTGGCGACGTGTGAAATAATTATTTTCGTGCAATTTGTACGGTAGAACAATCGAGCAGTGTCACCTGTCATCCCTTGATGACATATTGTTCTTTAATATTTTTTACGGTACCGCAAAGTTATCGTACTGATAAAAACACATGTCAGAAATAACTAGAAGCTTCAGAAACGGGAAAGCATTTTTTTATTTTTATTAAACCTGTCGCATGCAACAATCGAGTGGTCTCGCCGCTCATGCCTCGATAATATATTGTTGTTCAGTAATTTTTCTGAATTCCTGGAGAGTTGTAGTACGCATATAAATAGATCTAAAAAGTCGGCAGAATATTCAGGCACACGCAATTTCTTTTGCTACGAGGTGTACAATACAACATTTTATTTTTATCCATGTCCTTCTATGCCGATTTGTTGAAACTAATATTTTTTTTCAACTACTAGCGACGTTTAGTACACGAAAGAACTAATGTCAGACAGAGCCAGAAACTTCGGACGCACAAAATATCATTTTTGTTTGAAATTGTACCATACGACGTTGCAGGAGCCTGACCTCTCATCCCTTGATGACTGGTTGTTGTCTAATGATTTCTTTAGCGCACTAGAGACTTTCAGTACACATAAAAACACATGGAAGAAGTAGCCAGAAGATTCTGAAATCGAGAATGATTCTTTTCTGGACAGTGTACCATAGAACAGTCGAGCACTGTGATTTCTCATCCCTCGCCGATTCATTGTTCTCCAATATTTGTTTTTGAAATACTGGCGAGTTCTGCTACACATACAGACGTACATGAGAAGTAGCCAAAAATTTCAGACGGACGAAACAATTTTTAATTTTTTTATTCAATTGCGACTAATATTTTTTTTCAACTACTCGAGACTTGTAGAACACGTAAGAACAGATGTCAGAAGGAGCCAAGCACTTCGGACACACGAAATTATTTTTTGGATCGGAAGTGTATCACACGACGGGACACCGGTCCGACCTCTCATCCCTTGTTTACTGATTGTTGTCTAACGATTTATTTGTCGTACTAAAGAGTTTCAGTACACATGGAGACACATTGAAGAAGCAGCCAGAAGCTTCAGAAATACAGAATTATTTGTTTCCGGAAAGTATTCCATAAAACAGTCAAGCAGTGTGATATCTCTCATCCCTTGCCGATTCATTGTTGTCCAGTATTTGATTTAGAAATACTAGCTAGTTCTCCCACACATAACAACGTATGTGAGAGGTAGCCAAGAGCTTCAGACACACGAATTTTTTATCTTTTTTCAAGCCCCACCAAACACCAATGGAGGAGCTGTACCTTTCCTCCCTTGACGACTTCTCGTTGTCTGGCACTTCTCTACAGTACTAGAGAGTTACGGTACGCACAGAAAGATGAGAAAGAACTAGCCATAAGCTTGAGAGGTGTGAAATATTTGTTTTCATTAAAGCTGTACGGTAGAACAATCGACCAGTGTCACCTATCATTGCTTGATGACCTATTGTTGTCTAATATTTTTTTACGGTACCGCAAAGTTTTCGTACATATAAAAACATATGTGAAAAGTAACTGGAACCTTTAGCCACGGGAAATCGACTTTTTTAAAAATTAAACTTGTACCGTACAACATTTGATTCTTGTTCGATCTCCCTCACTGCCGATTCATTGAGACTACCATTTTCTTTTAACTACTAGAGACTTTCAGAACACGACAGAAAATATGTCAGAAAGAGCCAAAAACTTAGGACGCACGAAATAATTTTTTTGATCGGACGTACATCACGCGACGGTACTTCAGTCTTACCGCTCATCAATTGTGGACTGACTGTTGTCTAGTGACTTATTTAGCGTACTAGAGAGTTTCAGAGCACATGAAGACGCATGGAAAAAATAGCCAGACGCTTCAGAATTACAGAATGATTTTTTTTCTGGAAAGTGTTCCATACAACAGTCGGGCAGTGAGATTTCCCATACCTTGCTGACTCATTGTTGTCCAATATTTGTTTTTGAAATACTGGCGAGTTCTCCTACACATAATGACGTATCTGAGGAGTAGCCAAAAGCTTCAGACACAAGAACAATTTTTTTTATTCAAGCCCCAGCACGCAAGAATCGAGCAGCGGTACCGTTTCTCCCTTGACGACTTCTCTTTGTCTAGCACTTCTTTACAGTACTAGAGACTTACATACAGTACACAAAGAAGGATGAAAGAGAAGTTGCTATAAGCTTGAGAGGCGCGAAATAATTTGTTTCATTAAAGTTGTAGGGTAGATCAATCGAGCTGTGTCAGCTGGCATCCCTTGATGACCTATTGTCTAATATTTTTTTTCACTGTACAAGGAAGATCTCGTACATTTAAAAACACATGTGTGAAGTAACTAGGAGTTTCGGACACGGGAAATCGATTTTTTTTGTCATTATTTCCGTACCATACAACACTCGATTCTCTCTCTCTCCCTCTCTCTCTCTCTCTCTCTCTCTCTCTCTCTCTCTCTCTCTCTCTCTCTCTCTCTCTCTCCCTCTCCCTCTCCCTCTCCCTCCCCCTCTCCCTCATTCTTCTTCCACCGGTGAGTCAGTCTGCACGTGGTTAATTTCGCTCCGTTTCCCGTCGACTTTTTTCTGCTTTTCTGTGCCTGCGGGCGTCTTTTTTTCAGACTCAAAGCGTGCCAAAGATCGCTTTTTGCCGGTGCAGCGGCGACCCTGGCCTTTCGGTCCTGCTGAATCGCTGGATTTGCGACTTATTCCTTGGACTATTCCTTGGATTATTTCCTTTGCGGTGTCGTGGCCATATTGTCCGGCTGACCTACTTTGCTTCGGCTTATTCGCGTGGCTCCGTCGCTGTTCGGGCTCTTCACCTACGTACCTCTACGTGCGTGTGCGGACCTATCGGGCTCTTCACCTACGTACCTCTACGTCCGTGTGCGGACGTCTCCCTGCCGCCGGCCGCTCGCTGTGGCAGCTCGTTGTCGTCTTCGTGTGGATGTGTGCGTCCACTACACCTACATCGCTGTCTCTTCCCACACCACCGACCGTCTTGCGCCTTCACGTCTGTATCGTCCGACTCCTGACACGGTATCTCTCTCGTACGCTGTCACACCACTGATCGGTAAAGTAGCGACTACTTCATCACTACCGCTGATTGGTACCGCAGTGACCTATGCCTCCCGTTTGCACAAAGTGTGGTAAATCAATAGCTCGTGACTCTCTCTCGTGTGGACTTTGCCCGCGTGTTTTTCATCCAGGTTGTGCGCGTAGCTTTTTCAAAAACTCGAGTATCGAAACGTGTTGCAAGAAGTATCTTTGCACAATGTTTGGCGCCACAGCTCCTCTTGCGGGCCCTACTACCTCCGATGCTACGCCGGCAGTTACGCTAGATGCTTTAATGGCCGTCCTTAAAAATAATGAAGCTAATTTCGCCGCTTTTGTATCTGAACAGCGGGAGGACGCAAGGCGAAAAGCCGAGACTATGGCGAAGATGTCGGAAGTCCTCGAGCGTGTTCCGATGTTAGCTTCCATCGTCTCCGATCATACTTCCCAGATAACAAATCTCCAAACTGAAAATGCTAATTTGCGTCAGGCGGTAACTGACCTTTCTACCAAGGTGGATACACTCACCTCTCAGTTTGCCGCGACTTCGAACGAGATTATTATCTCGGGACTTTCTACTGATAACCCCCTTCAACCAAAACTCATCGTTGAAAAAATATTAGCTGTGCTGGATCTCTCTGAATTATCGGGACACATTGTATCTGTACGAATTGCAAAACGCTCTGCCTCTCGTCGTGAGCCACCTCCTGCTAACGCGCCGGAACAAGGACCACGATTTTTATCGTTGATAGTTGCTTTGACATCCTCAGCTATCCGTGACGCAATTATTAACGCGAAGCGCGCTAAACGCACCCTTCAGGCTCAGGAAGTATTCGGTGGCTCCGTGAGAGGGATTGTGTACATTCATGAGCTATTACCATCGTCTCAATACAACTTGCTCCGGGCAACCAGATCGCGAGCGCGAACTGCAGGGTTCAAATTCATTTGGACCAGAGGCGGACGGATCTTTGTACGTAAGTCCGAGGGTCAACCGGTTCTCACAATTTCAAATATGGATGACGTTAACAAGCTAACCTGACTTTCTTCCCCGGTGTCACCTACCACTGAGCGCCGCCAGTCTCGCACTCCGCTAACCAATTCGAATAGCGTAGCGCCTTTTACCGCAGCCCATTTTAATGCGAACTCGCTATTAGCTCATATTGATCTAGTTAGAACCACATTCTCAACGGAACCTGTACACGTCATATCAGTCTCCGAGTCATGGCTGACTCCTCGCGTGTCAGATGACCTGGTGGCCATTCATGATTATTTTATTATTCGCAATGATCGTTCGGGACGGATGGGAGGAGGGGTGGCCTGCTACATCCACTCATCCATTATGGCTCGAGTCCTTGATACCTCCCCTTCTGCCTTTTCGAATTCCCCTGAGTACATTATTCTAGATCTTTCATTACCATGCGGGCAGTCTATTCTTTTTGCATCGGTCTACCGTCGACCTAAAGGGCTCTTTTTTGCCGACTTCATCGAAAGCTTTTGTCGTCACAGTCATGCTTACCATAATATTATTATCGCAGGTGATTTCAATTGTAATCTGCTTTCACTGAACTTCGAGGCGCGCGTACTTCAAGATCTCGCATTTACCCATGCTCTTACAATTGTACCCTCGGGTCCCACGTTCCATACTGCTCTTTGTGATTCCTGGCTTGATGACATGATCATCGACTGTGAAGACAGAATCGAATCTTTCACCAAATCCTCTGTCCCCTACATTGCAGGCCACGATCTCCTTAGACTTATCTATAAGCTTGATGCCCCTGTACTTTCGTCCCGGACCATCTATAGGCGGTCCCTGCGAGGCTTTGACGACCAGAAATTCTGCACCGATTTGGATGATTTATTGCGCATCCTGTCCCCTGATGATGATCATTCGGTAAACATTTCCGCTTTAGATGAATATGTGCGCTCGGTCTTGAAATGCGTGTCTGATCTTTTTGAGTCTGCTGCGCCCCTGCGTCCTATGGTTGTACACCGGCGACATGTGCCGTGGTTAACTGCGGAGCTTAGAGCACTGATTCGCGAGCGCGATCTTTTATATCAACGGTCCAGGCGTCTGCGCTGTGCAGCTACTATTGCGGATTATCGTGCGTGCAGAGATCGTGTAACAGTAGCACTGAGGGCTAATCGTCAACAATACTATTATGACAGGCTTACCAGCATTGCCGAGCCGGCAAAATTATGGAGGGAACTTGGTAACCTAGGACTCGCTAAGTCTAAACATCCTTCACCCTTTAACTTTTTCACCCCCAGTCAGCTCAATGAGTACTTCATCTCCGTCTGTGCGCGTCACGAGCCCCTATCCCGGGATGACTTCCTCGCGGACAGATGTATCCTATCCAACCTTCACGTCAGGCCTTCGTTTGAATTTACTGAGATCTCTCCCGCTACCGCCTTGAAATTCTTAACGGCAAATCCTTCGACCTCACTGAGTATTGATTCTGACGGTATTGCTCCGTTTACTATCTCAAAGGCAAAAGTGGTTTTTTCTAACGATCTCGCAGCCATTTTTAATTCGTCGATCTCGTGTCCTCTTTTCCCGTCGGCCTGGAAGCGAGCCTATATCCGTCCGCTCTTGAAAATCCGTACTCCTCTCTCACCATCCGACGTAAGACCTATAGCCAATCTTCCTTATTTGTCTAAAGTATTTGAACTTATCATTTTTTCTCAGATCTCTTCTTATCTCAGTGAGCACAATATCGTTCATGATCGACAGTCGGGTTTCAGAGAGGCTTGTAGTACGCAGTCAGCGCTGCTCCGCGTCTCCGATGACATTCGGCGGGGTATCGACCAAAAGATGTTAACCATCTTACTATTATTTGATTTCACCAAGGCTTTCGACACCGTTTGTCATCGGAAGCTCCTGCAAAAGCTTAGATCGATCGGGTTTTCTGACACTTCCCTAGGCTGGTGTTTCTCCTATCTGACTGGCAGAAGTCAGGCAGTGATCGACGGTACTGGTCGTGCCTCTGAGTGGTTGATTCTTCTCTCTTTACATTAATGATATTGGCATGGGGTTGCGTTACTCCAGTATTATGGTATTCGCTGATGACACGCAGATTTATCTGCACTGTCATCCTGCGGATCTACCCAATGCCATATCTAGGATTTCTCATGATGCCGGCGTGATCGCGGAGTTTGCTGCCTCAAATAACCTTACTTTAAATCCTAACAAGTCAAAGGCCGTAATTTTTGGTAGTGCTGGTTACGTTCGTACAATCAATTTTACAACTTGTCCTCGAGTCACGGCTGGCCGCTCGGTCATCCCGTTTGCTGATACTACCTGCAATCTTGGTGTTCACCTTTCTAATACTTTGACCTGGAACAAACACATCTCATCTATCTCCCAAAAAGTTAATTTTGCTCTATACCGCCTTAAATTCCATAAACGCTCTTTCTCCATAGAACTCCGATCCAAATTAATTATGTCTCTCGTCTTTCCCTTCTTTGACTACTGCTGCCTCTTATTACTCGACCTGCCGATCTACTTGAACAACAAGCTTCAATGTCTCATGAATCACTGTGTGCGTTTCGTATTCGACCTAAGACGCGATGAGCACGTTACTTTACATCGGCTCAGACTAGGATGGCTGTCTGATTCAAATAGGCGGCTGTACTTCCTAGGCTGCGCCACCTACCGAATTCTATATCTGAAAGCTCCCACCTACCTTCGTGAACTTCTTCCTCCCGCTGACCGCTCGGAACGTTGTTCTGTGCGACTCCCGCCCCCAACGTTCTCGATTCCCCATTACTCGACGGCTGCACTTCGCGGGTCTTTTGGAATATCTGCTTCGTATTTTTGGCATTCATTACCGGCTGCACTAACTCGCGCTTCTTCTCTTGCTCAGTTCAAACTACTGTTACACGAGCACCTGCTATCTCTAGAGCGCTCTCAATTGCAACAGCTGCAAATATAGTTCAACCGCAAACGGCTTCCGTTAAACAGTAACCATTATTTTTATTTTTATTCTGTTATCCTATGTTATTTTGTTATATTTTGCGTTACGTTGCGTTCATTATATTTTGTATTATATTTTGTTATATTTTCCGTTCATATATTTTGCATTATACTTTTATTTCGTGTTTATATTACTGCCTGCGGTATAGCTCGGTTGATTTTGGTAGCGCGCCTGTTTAGTTTATTTTATCTTATTTTATTTTATTCTACTTTCTTTATATTTTCTGTACTTTATATCCCTTGCGCTCCACCTAGTATTATAATTTTTGTATGATTTTTGTATTATTTTTATATTATTTTATGTATTATTTGCGGATGTCATTATTATTATTTATCAATACAAACATGCTATGATGTGTGCTGGTGCTGGCTGACAATCCGGAAACTGCTTATGCAAATTGCCCCATAGCTTGCTAGGGCAAATAAATTATATCAAATCAAATCAAATCAAATCAAATCTCTCTCTCTCTCTCTCTCTCTCTCTCTCGATCACCCCGTGGAGACGCACCCTTGGCTGGCTCTCAGTCGAAGACAGCAGACGATTCTCCCTCGCATGCGCAGTTTACAAGGCAATACATGAGGGTGGACCCGCGATCCACAAAGACCTGCTAATGGCGCATCATCCTTCTCGCGATCTCAGAAGTGCAACCAACCTGCGTCTGGTGGTGCCTAGCCACCGTACGGTAGCGTACCGCTACTCCTTTGCGGTGACGGGGCCGTACATTTGGAACTGTCTGCCGCGGGCAACCACCGAGTTACCCACCCTTGCCGCCTTCAAGACCTCATTGAAGCGCTGGCTCCTGGAGCCGAACAACACCACCGCCGCCTCTATTGCAGTCTGACAATCGTTACCCCTGGCTACACAGTTTCTGTATGCCCGCCGGGCATCCAGACCCCCACTCGGAGTGGGCCCTACTTATTGAGAGAGCGTCACTAAACTTTTATTTTTATTTTTACTTTGCATTACTACTCCAATTGTACATTTCTATCACAATTATCATGTAAGCTATACTTAGCAGCCTCGGCTGCAACATTTTTGTTCAACACTGGGCAATAAACTTCTTATTCATTCATTCATTCTCTCTCTCTCTCTCTCTCTCTCTCTCTCTCTCTCTCTCTCTCTCTCTCTCTCTCTCTCTCTCTCTCTCTCTCTCCCTCTCTCTCTCCCTCTCTCTCTCCCTCTCTCTCTCTCTCTCTCTCTCTCTCTCTCCCTCTCTCTCTCCCTCTCTC
>OZ023312.1:70265500-70292559 GCA_964007375.1 Ophion obscuratus
GTTGTGTGGTGGGACTTGAATTGACAAAATTGTTTCGTGTGTCTGAAGCTTTCGGCTACTTCTCACATACGTCTCTATGCGTCGGAGATCTCTCCATTATTGCAAAAACAAATGTTGGACATCAATTATTCGGCAAGGGATGAGAAATCACACTGCTCTACTGTTGTATGGAATACTTTCCAGAAAAAAATCCTTCTTCATTTCTGAAGCTTCTGGCTACTTCTTCCATGTGTCTTTATGTATATTGAAACTCTCTATTATGCCAAATGAATCATTAGAACATAACAGTCCTCAATGGATAGAGGTCAGGCTGCTGTAACGTCGTATGGTGCAGTTTCGATCA
Source organism: Ophion obscuratus (assembly GCA_964007375.1). Lineage (NCBI taxonomy): Eukaryota > Metazoa > Arthropoda > Insecta > Hymenoptera > Ichneumonidae > Ophion > Ophion obscuratus. The sequence continues at coordinate 70,265,844 of OZ023312.1, forward strand.
AAAATATTATTTCGTGCGTCCGAAGTTTCTGGCTCCGTCTGACATTAGTTCTTTCGTGCACTAAAAGTCGCTAGTAGTTGAAAAAAAATATTAGTCTCAATAAATCGGCAGAGAAGGAGATAGATCACAAATCAAATGTTGTATTGTTCACCTCGTAGGAAAAAAATTGCGTGTGCCTGATTATTCGGCCGACTTTTTACATCTGTTTGTATGCGTACTAGAAATCTTCAGGACTTCAGAAAAAATACTGGACAACAATAAATTGCCCACGCATGATAGGTGAGTCTTCTCGACTGTTGCGTGGTACAGGTTTAATATAAAAAATGATTTCCCGTGTCTGATGCTTCTAGTTACCTCTCAAATATGTTGTCATATTTAAGAGAACTTTGCAGTACCGTAAAAAAAACATTTCATAACAATAGGTCGTCAAGGGATAACAGGTGACACTACTCGATTGTTGTATCGTTCAACGTTCATATAAAACATTATTTCGCGCCTTTCAAGCTTATGGCTACTTCTCCGTCATCTTCTTGTGTGTACTATAATTGTCCAGTACTGTAAAGAAGTGTTAGACAACGAAAAGTCATTAAGAGAGGAAAGATACCACTGCTTGATTGTTGTGTGGTGGGGCTTGAATCGAAAAAAAATTTTCGCGTGCCTGAAGCCTTTGGCTACTTCTCGCGTACGTTTTTATGTGTAGGTGAACTCTCCAATATTTTAAAAACATATATTGGACAAAAATAAATCGGCAAGGAATGAGAAATCACAGTGCTCGACTGGTGTATGGAATACTTTTCAGAAAAAAAAATTATTCTCGATTTCTGTAGCTTTTGGCTACTTTTTCCATGCGCCTTCATGTGCACAAAAACTCTCTAGTACCCTGATCAAATAATTTGACAACAATCAGTCAACAAGGGATGAGAGGTCAGACTGCTCTACCGTAGTGTGATACCCTTCCGATTAAAAAATTGTTTCGTCCGTCCGAAGTTTCTCGCTCCTGCTGCCATGTGTCCTTTCGTGTTCTAGAAGTCCCTAGTAGTTTCCAAAAATATTAGTCTCATAATTCGGCAGAGAGGGAGATAGAACAAGAATCGAGACCAATCCAATGTGGGAAACGGTCTATTTAAATTCTGTTTTGTGTTTCATTATCGAAATAACCCTCAGATTGTTCGGATTCGCTCCCAGTGGGTGATTTTTTAAAATGTATCTCCCTCGGCACGCAAATAGCCATTGAGGACTACTGCTGCTGCTGCAAACTATGCACGTGAACGAATCCAATGTTCAGCGAGGCGTTCTCAGTTTGAAGGGTGTATTCCACAATAGAAACACTTGCATGCGGACTCTGATTCGTTCCCAGATGTAAAAGACGTCGATCCGAAGAGAGATTCACATGAGATTCGACGTTGATAAATACGCTCGTTTCGACCGTTTTTTAAAACCGGATCGACAGGAATCCAATATGAAAAACGGTCTATCAAAGCTCTGTTTTGTGTTTCATTATGTGTATAACCTTCAGAGTTTCGGATTCGTTCCCTGTGAATGATTTTGAAAAATTCACCACCGTCGACACGAAAAAAGCCACTACGGCAATGCGAACACTTGCACGGTACATTCAAATGTGGAAGACACTAAATTATTGATCATTCTGTGCTTCATTTCTCTAGAAAATAAAGATTACGAATGCATTTAATAATCTGATTTTAGAACGTCATCGCTGGCTCGGTAGTTTTACCGAGCCAGCGATTACAAGTCTCATGAATGTCGGCAACCTTCACGCTTCGGCCCGGAATTCATGGAGCGACAGACGACGAAGCGGGAAATGTCACTTTGGCCGGCCTTTCACGAGTCTCGAACCCGGTCGGTTGACAAGGCGACTAAGCGAATGCTACGATAAACGTCAAATCTCCCGCGTCGTCATCTGTCAAACGATGCGTTTCTGCAGAACTTCGACCCGCGCTCTGACCTTGCCTACCCACGATGATAGAAAATAATAGCAGACGATACGCGAAACGTCAAACTGGCCGTGCGAGCGAGACAGATGCCTAGCTACCTTGCTCGCTGCCTTCTACGTGTCTCGCGCTCAGATGCGGCACTCGAGTGGCGTCGTCGCTAAGGGCAGACGGTAGCCCTACAACAAGCAGCCGAACACAAAAATTCTAATCGCTCCCATTTAAAAACTATTTGACGGAAAAAAAATCGCTTCGGCAGTTTTACTCGGGGGACCCTCCTGACCCCGCCAATTTCGGGTGGGTCACTTATTATGAAACGCCCTGTATATGTGTGTATGTACTACTCGTTAGGAGAGCACGGCCGATCGATCAAACAATAAGAGTACGATAAGAGTAGCGACTGGTAAGAACGGAAACCACAATACCGACTGCGAAGTATGAGGATGATACTGTAGACGGCTTGGCTCTAAGCGTGTGATCGATGGACGTTGCCTGTGGCGCGAATGGTCCGAGTTCCGAGCTCAGGTGGCTAGAGAGACGAAACGATGTGCCACCGATATAGGTGTATGAGCGTAGGTGTGGCTTGAAGACGATAAAAATGCTTGGCTGTGTATGTGCGTATTGTCTCGATCGTCCAGTACTTCTGATTTAAATACAGAAATCTCACTATAGCATTTCATCAAAAGACGTGTCGTTATGGGAAGCCGGTAGACCAAAGCCAGGTTATGAAATATGTCAATGTTTTCCACCGAGATATCTGCATTCGTACAATGCACAGGGCTTTGAAATTAATAACATCGGTGGAAAGCAGTTAGGCGCATGCTTTTGTCCTGAAACAAAAAAGCCTGAAGGCAGAAAACAGCAGAACCAAGCCCGGGAAGTTCGAGCGAAAATGAAGCCGAAAAATAGCGTGTGTTGAGACTCACCAGCAGAGAGAGAGAGAGAGAGAGAGAGAGAGAGAGAGAGAGAGAGAGAGAGAGAGAGAGAGCGAGAGCAAGAGCGAGAGCGAGAGCGAGAGCGAGTGTAACGTCGCGAGCAAAGCGCATAAAAATATTGCGTTTTCTCTCTCCTACTTTGTTGAAATCCGGCGAGAACGCTGGCCTGAGCGATTTCCCATGGAAATCGTGAATAACCATTAAACGAATATGGCATTCAAATTTTTCGACCCATTCCTGTATCTTCTCAAGCTTAGATATACCACAGCTGCAATGTAACCTATTGATAATAAGCGAGCATCAGGCGTACTTTCGTAAGACCCTCCTCAAGCACTCGAATTCATGGAGAACATAGTTTAGGCACGCTTTCTTGGGAAAGTCGTAAAACAAAAAATATCATACTGCAAGCCAGATGACCCAGAGTTCACCCGCCGGCGAAGACATAGTGGAGCTCCGATTTTCTAATCCGTGTGGGAAACAAGGATAGACCAAAACCGCCGGAAAAGTCCACTCGACTCGGTCATAAAACCGGGCTGCGACGAAAATAAAATGCACATGGAAGGGTTACGAGGCGCATCGCAGCTGCACTATCGCGGGGGCGACTCGGCGCCGGGCCCTAGACTCTAGATAAACAAACACGATCCCATGCGCTTTTTCCACGAAAACTCGCTCGGAATAGCTTCATTCCGATTGGTCTATTTGTAATTAATTTCGTGCGCCCAGACTCCGAGATACAAAGAACTCTCTCCCACGTCGACCACTCCGATTGGTTAAGAGAGAATAAAAAACGAAAACCCCCTTTCTTCCTACTCCACCCAAGAAGGGAAATCTGGAGCAGGAAGGTCCAGAGGATTAAAGAAAAATCAGTTCAGCATCATCTTCCGAACCAGAAAGATCTCTTCTATCGACTCCAACCTTGTATCGCGATTCGTACCTCTGTCCTGCGTTTAATAATTCAACTCTGTCCTCCGAGCATCTATTTACATATCTATTTACTCCGAAAAGTATCGTGAATCTTCTCTGCGCTCTTCACACTCGTAAAGTGACCATCTGACCCATCTGCGGCACCATTGTAAACACAGCGCGTGTGCGGCCAATCGACAGACATTGTACTAGCGAGCGTAACTAAGGCCGAGAGCGAAGGTCCTTTCACCCAAGTCCGAAGGACCGTCGTTCAGAAAACGTAAGCTAACTGCATCATTTTTTTGTATCATTTTCTTAATCCGCCGAACTGTATTCTTCCCATGTTTCCGACCGGCCAAGTGGACGGTACTCGGCAATAAACTAAAATTTGTAAACAGTAACTACATCTGTCGCAATCGCTCGCATAAGTCTTGACCATCTAGGCACTCGAGACCTAGAACACCCGTTTCACCCATTCTCCTTTTACCCTCATCCCGTGCTATTGCGCTTGGCGTAGGCAAGAAAGAGGGAAACGAAAGTTTATGCTCTCATCCCTTCCAGATATGACATATTAATTTTTGGGGGCTCGTCCGGGATTATAAAAAGGAAATGTGTTAATTAACCTAATGTCTGACGACGAATCAACTAGCTCATTAAATCTAAACATTACTGAAGACCCAGCTGAACAATCAGGATATTCACTGAGAAGTTCCAACGTTGAATTATTGCCTGGTCTCGAATCTATTCCAAAAAGATCAATAAAAACATTGAACTTGCCTCGTAAAACCGAAATAAAAAACACAGTAACAATGACGACGTTAAATCCCTTTGTAAGAATTTATTACTGGGGAAGTAGGCACAAAGGGAAAATATCCCTTTGTCAGAATTTATCACTGGGTGCGAAGATGCAAAAGATGTGCTTCCTCCTGAAGCTGAAAAACATTTAGCCAAATTAGCTAGAAACAAATTAAAAGATCAAGCTAGAGAAGCGATACTTGGGACAAAATTCGAAACAATAGAAGAACTCACAAAATTCCTAAAGAAAATATATACACCAAACAAATCCGAAATGCAATTGTTAGGAGAACTCGGTACAATTTTCCAGCCGAACAACGATAATGTCGTAGATTTCATTTCAAAAATTAAGAAAAAGGCAAGAGAGATACTTGCGGCGCGAAAATTAGTTAACAATGGCGCAGACGATCCCGCTTTCAAGATCATGGTGGCGATTATTGCCTAACGTGTTTTAAACGAGGTTTAAAAGGGGATATTGAACAACGACTCCCCCAGTGCGACCCAATTGAAGACGCGATCGACCACGCGATAAAAATTGAACGTGAGATTAATGCGCGGAAAGAATTGCAAACAAACACCGCTAAACTCGAAAAACCCGTTCCAACACAAGCAGTTAAAATATGCAATATTTGCAAAAAGGACAATCATTCAACCGAAGCTTGTCGATTCGGGTCCCTCACATGCCAGATCTGCAAAAATCAAGGCCATAGTGCCAATGAATGCCGAAAAGTACCAAATGAGCAAAGCTCTGTCTCTTGCCAAATCTGTAAAAAAAACCCGGTCACACCGCAGATCGGTGTTATGCCAATCAGAATTCCCGCTCCACAAATTGCCAATTGTGCAAAACTCCAGGATACACGGCCGATAAATGCAATTCGCAAGGCAGGTTCACAAACTTCGCAATAGACTGACGACGTCAGTCGGCCGGTCCTCAATGCCAAATTTGCAAAAAAATCGGGCATACCGCTGATAAATGTTTGCAATTAAAAACCGAGCCGACAAACCCCAACTCGAACGTTTGTCGGTATTGCAAAAGGGTGGAGCACGTTATCGAAAATTATCGTACCCGCGAATTTAAGGGGTAAGGCCACTGTAAATTTTTTGAAAAATCGATTTTTTTTTATTGGCTTAAAAAATAGTTTAAACCCTCTAGTTTAAAAATAGTTTAAATCCTTTTAACTTCTTTTTTTAATTTTTTCCAATAAAAAACTATTTGCAAAACTTTAAACGCGTTTTTCTCGAAACATAGTTTTTCAAAATGACACGCAGCATAACTCGAACAATTTTCATTTTTTTAACTTGAAATTTTAACCAGATGTGAACATTTACATTATCTTGAGAATGTCGATCGGAATTTTCAAGAACTTTATTTATTGATTTTTTATTAACAAAAAACTTGCCGTTTTTTTCGTCAAAAATCAATTTTTCTTTTCAAACGCACGCCAAATCCACAAAAATTGATACTTTTTAAAATCCGATCGACATTCTCTAGCTATAGCCCTCTAGATTAATGGTTTTTTTTTGGTTCTAGATTCAAAAGTGCACCAGTGGTCCTGCGTGCCGCGGAGCCCTGGAAGCAAAACATGTCCCGGGAAGATAGCTGTGGAACCGCCATTTTGTTTTTTTTACTGTAAAAAAAATTTATAATAAAGTTTAATGTATGCCCGATAACACCATTAAAAGTTTTTTTTCAAATACCTTCAATTTCGGGAGCAAAAAATTAGTGAAAAAACCTTTTTTTTGGGCCGTTACAGTGGCCTTACCCCTTAATAACTCACGAAATCAGCCGGGAAACGGCTTGAACACCCCTCGGGCGGACGTGCCGAGAGGTTCTCCGATCCCAAAGCGTCCGGTGACCGCGGTCGTAACGATCCCACCGAACGAACCCATCCTACCTACACAATAAATGCAGAAAATTTCGACAAATTACCGTCGGTGTGTATCGGAACGCATCCGGCAAACGGAAAAATATCAATGTTGCTGGACAGTGGCGCTATTCCAAACCTAATTAAAAACGAATATACAGAAAATTTCCCAGGTATCAATGAGGAGGATATCATAAAATTAAAAGAAATAGCCAAACCACCGATCCTCACGTTGGGTAGTGTAACGATACGAATACTGAATTTCGAAACTCTATTCCACATCATACCTGACGAGGTACAACTTCCCTACCCCGGTTTATGGGGGTCCCGATTCTTTTTCGCTTCAAAATCAAAACTAAATTTCAAGACGGAATGCCTCGAGTTTGAAGACAAGGCATGGCCGTTCGAACGAACAAACGAACCCGACGAGGTGATCGAAATCCCCGCGCGTTCGGAAACGACCTTCCATGTGAAAGTCGAAAGCTGCACGTTAAAGGAAGGGTATATCCCGCGTTTAAAAATCCGCCAGGGTGTTTACGCCGGCGACTGCCTGGTAACAAATACCCACGGAAAGACCCATTTAAAAGTTTTCAATACTACAAATGATGCCGTAAGACTGCGCGTGCCAGTCATAAAACTACAGGAATTCGACATTGTCGAAGACCTGACGAAAATCGAATCAAATCCAGATTGCACGACAATCTCCAGTTCCAATCCTATTTCTCGCGATGCTATTCCAATTTCTCGCGATTCTAATCCTAATTCGGACGTAGATTGCATGACAACTACGCCGGTCCAGAGCCCAGTAGTGGCCAACCCAACAACATCGACAAAAAATGTCGAAATAGAACTTTGTCAACGCTCCAGCGAGAGCGAAGACGAAGAAAAACTAAATAAAAACCAAAAATCAAAAACAAACCAAAACCAAAACAAAACAAAATCCGGTTGCACGACAACCTCCAGTTCTAGTTCCATCCCTCGTGATCCTTCTATTCCAGGCGTAGATTGCAAGACAATCACGTCAATCCAGAGCCCAATAGAGGCCAATCTAAAAATTTCGGCGAAAAACGTCGAAATAAAACCTCGCCTTCGTCCTAATGAAAGCGATGACCAAGGAAAATCAAATAAAAATTTCTGTAGCGATGAAAGAACAAGAACAAAATCCAATAAAAAATAAAAAAACGATGAAAATAAAAAACCAAAATCAAACAAAGACGAAAACGCGATAAGCAAAAAATCAACACCAATTGAAAAATTAAACAATGAGAAAAACGAAAAATTGACGATGAATCAAAATGAAAATCAAAACCAAAATAAGACCCTAAATGTAAAAACAATTTAGAAACAAGCGTAAATTGCGTTTCCACCTCTGAGTCAACATCGCGTATAATCGATAAAAATCCAGAGCGTCCAGAAATAATCAAGAATCTCTTACGTCTAGCTCACTTGGGAGACGAAGAATTGAAACATGTCGAAGAAATTATCGGAACGTATTCAGATCGGTTCCGTATAAAAAACGAAGTACTGGGAGCTACCCGCGTACTTAAACATAAAATTCCTACAGTCGACGACCTCCCAATCAACACCAAACAGTATAGGTTCCCACAAGCCCTTAAAGGCGAAGTCCAGCGTCAGGTAGATGAGCTGCTAGAATCAAATATCATAAACTACTCGGAATACCCAAATAACAGTCCTGTTTGGATAGTACCGAAAAAACCGAACTCCAACTGCAATAAACGTTGGCGGATGGTAATAGACTTCCGAGCCCTTAACGAGAAAACGATCGGCGATTCTTGCCCTTTACCGAATATCACTGACATTCTGAACCAATTAGGACACGCAACCTATTTCTCCGTATTCGATTTAGCATCCGGTTTTCATCAAATCGAGATGAACCTCGACGATAAACCAAAGACAGCCTTCTCCACGCCATACGGGCACTATGAATTCACCCGAATGCCGTTCGAGCTGAAAAATGCTCCAGCGACCTTCCAACGCTTAATGGATGTTGTGCTCAGCGGACTCCAAGGAGTGTCCCTCTTTGTTTATCTTGACGATATCGTAGTTTACGCAAAAGACTTAGAAGAACACGGTGACAAAATTGACAAATTAATGGAACGATTGCGTAAGGCTAACCTCAAACTACAACCGGATAAATGCGAATTTCTCAGGCCAGAAGTAAATTACCTCGGTCACATAATTGGAAAAGATGGATTAAAACCAGACCCAAACAAATTGTCGGCAGTAAAAGAATTTCCTATTCCAAAAAACGTTAATAATATCCGCCAATTCTTGGGTTTAACAGGATACTATCGCAGGTTCATTAAGGACTTTTCAAAAATTGCAAAACCTCTAACTCATCTCTTAGAGGACAAAACCGACTTTGAATGGACGAACGAAACGCAAACAGCATTCGAAATTCTTAAAAATAAATTATGCGAAGCCCCTATCCTCCAGTACCCCGATTTCGATAAACCATTTATTATTACGACAGACGCTTCCGGATACGCTCTGGGCACAGTCCTGTCACAGGGAGAAATAGGAAAAGACAAACCCATAGCGTACACATCGTGCGTATTACGTGGCGCAGCCCTTCGGTACGATGCATACGAGAAGGAAGCCATGGCAATCGTTCACGGCGTGGAGGCCTTCCGTCCTTATATCTATGGTAGAAAGTTCACGCTCGTTACCGATCATAAGCCCTTGGTTTGGTTCAGATCTGCTAAAGACGCTAACGCGCGTGTACTCAAATGGCGACTCAAATTTTCCGAATACGACTACGAAGTCGTCTACAAGCCCGGCCCACTTAACTCAAACGCTGACGCCTTATCCCGAAACCCGATAGAAAAATTAGAAGATGTCAAAATTATACCCAATTGTCAACAGGAACAAATCAAAAATTCAAAAATCACGTTACAAGATTTAGCACGCCAATTAGAAGAGACTAGCGATAGCGATGAGGAAAACGAAAATCCCACAACTTTCACAACTCAAGCTGAAGTCCATCCCATTCCCTGTGAAGAAAATATAAACGTTGTCACTCGCTCACGAGCGAAAAACGATGCATCCCCGGAATTAGGAAAACCGGCACAACGAGAACGAAACGAAAACGAAACATCTGGCGACAACGCTATGACCAGGGTCGATGCACCTACCACCGAACGGGTAGACGTGCACCCCGAACCCCGACACCTTGCGCGCCGCACTTGTAAACCCATAAACTACGAGGAGAGTAGCGACGAGGAAACAGAGGCCGAGATATTCGGGCCGACGCGTGCCCGACGACCCAGAGAGGCTGTTCACCCCAAAACAGCTGAGGGCCCGAGCCAGCACAAAGCACGTCCCATCCCTTATTCCAAAAAATCCGCCGATCCTAACTCCGACGATTCGACAGATTCAGACACCAGTTCTCATGATCCATTAACTTCCGAAGACGAAGATCCTCCTGCAGAGGAACCAACAATGTCCAAATTTAAATTCGCCAATTGCATTGACACGAAAGAATTATTCCCTTTCCGCAATGACACAATTTAGTCTATTTCATCGACTCACAAGGAAAACCATGCGACACTGGAGCACAAAAATTGTCGGAATCAAACAAGCTTCCCCTCTGGAAAGATTTATCACTAGGCCGAGCCTACAGTGAAAAGGTCGGAAAAAAATATCATGTTGCCTTAGTCATCAAAGACGAATATTCTGGATCATTATCCTTCGTATCAGAAAATGTTAAGAAAAGCGTAAGAGAATTAAAAGACCTTTGCGAAGATCTCAACCAACAATTGCTGAGTATTTGCCACAGTAATCACGTCGAGCACCTAATATGGGTCGACGTCCTCAACATAATCAAAGAAACGTTCAAAGCCAGTCCAATAAAAATATTGATTTGTTTGGGAACATGCCGATCGAAAAACGCGATTCCATTTTTTACGAGATGCACAAGTCCCCGATAGGAGGACACAAAGGTGTCTCAAAAACGTACAACAGAATTAAACATGAATATTTCTGGGAAGATCTAAAAACTGACATTCAAAGGAGAGTGCAACAATGCCTCGAATGTCAATTAAAGAAATTAATCTGAGTCAAGACCAAGCAACCGATGATAATTACCGACACTCCAGGTACGGTTTTCAAAAAAATATCAATGGATATAGTAGGTCCGATGCAACGTACTTCCAATCAAAACGAGTACATTCTCACAATCCAAGACCATTTGTCAAAATATTGTGTTGCAATCCCGCTGTCAAATGCACTTGCGACAGCAGTCGCTGATGTATTTATAAAAAGATTCATATGTGTTTTCGGCGCACCCAAGGCATTACTGACGGATTAGGGGAGTAACTTCCTAAGCGGTCTAATGAAAAGAATCGTGAAACGCTTCCGCATAAAGCGATACCGAACTACAGCGTTTAACCCCCAGTCCAATGGATCCCTTGAAAGGTCTCACCACGTGCTAGCCGAATTCTTGAAACAGTATACCGATATGGATAACGAATGGGATCAATGGTTAGAACTAGCTATGCTTTCATACAATACCAGTGTTCACGAAAGCACAAGACATACACCTTATGAGGTAGTCTTTGGAAAACTAGCAAGAGTCCCGTCGAGTGAACGTCTTCGCGAATCAGACCAACTACCCACTTATCGTGGATACTTAATCGAATTGATAACACGAATAAACGGAATCAGAAACCTTGCTTACGAAAATGTAATCTCATCCAAACATCGTTCAAAAAAAGATTATGATAAAAATGCCAATCCTAAAAGTTTTAAGGTAGGAGACTACGTCTACCTGCAAAAGGGACCGAAACCAGGTAAACTCGGAGACCATTATACCGGACCACATAAGGTTCTAGAAAAACTGGACAAGGGTAACGTAAAAATCCAATATAATAACAAAACACAAATAGTGCATGAAAACAGATTGCGATACTCACACATTAACACTGAAAGCAAAAACAAAAAGAACAAACCACCAAGAGTCGACGAATCCGATTTTAATCCTAATTAAATAAATAACCACAACAATTACACTGTTTTTTCAGATGGCTGTTATCGAACTATTCAGAAACATCAAGGGGTATAACATTTATGAAATCCCAAAAACAACTTCGAAATTCCAAAAACAAATTCAAATTTCGTAAAACAACAACGCTGTCTATTAAGAATTATCTAACACCAATTTAAAAGATATCCTCCCAATGTTAACACTACATTTATATCTGATGAGCAACACATCCAGAAACAAATTTAAACGCTATACTACGATATACTTATTCAATAATGTAACCGAGAATGTTAAATTCTTCAAAATAGTTTATCTCCTGCGATACAAGCACTAGACGAATTTACATATAGTTTAACGAAAGCTCCAAGCCATATGGCGGTACCAGTTAGCGAAGTATTACACGTTATTAAATGTATACCAATAGAAGTAAACCTGATCGGGTTAAAAGAATGTTCAAAGAATGTTAAAAGAAGGTTAAAATAATGCTAAAAGAATGTTATAAGTATGTTAAAAGAAGGCTAAAAGAGTATTAAAAGAATATTACGATCAACCTGTCACTCGTGGGAATGAAAAATATCTCCTTACTCCTTGAACTCATATATTACCAAAACAAGAACTCAAGCGACCTGTAATTCCTTTCCCCACATTACCTTTACAGAGACATCGGGTACAAATTCATACCTGCTCCTGTCAAAGCCATACTACCTGCAAGCATGAAGCCGACGACGAAGTCTACTTGGTGATACACCAACTCAAAACTACCATATGGGATCTATTCCGCAGAAGACATCGACAACATACGAAACCACATCATGTTTCCTGCAAAGCAGCCCACTACCACAAACAATGTGGCACGGAGGATCAGTGGTCAAAACACTGTCAACCAAGCGGACTCCATCTGGAATCGCACCTGGGAAAAATTCTTTGAATTCGGTACAGCAAACGCTGGTGCCACCCGAATGTTACCCATCGTTCGATCGAGTACTTCTCACACATACGGTGATCCATACGTACAGCCTACGGCTGGTCGGTCTACCTCATCGGTGCAGTACGGGACTCGGTTAAGCACCTCCTGATGAACCTGGCTCAACGATCTAAGAGGAAAACGTCAACGGTGGAACTGGTCAAGAACTTCATGAACTCGTGAGAGCTCCTTCAGTCGAACTAAAGGATCTAGTCAAGAACAACGCTGCAACGCATGATCTCTGAAACTAACATCTCCGATCGTTCAAGGTACGATCAACCTCCCAAAACACGATCCTTTCCTTTGAGCTCGCACGAGAAGACATTCGAGTATCAAAACGACCATTTTAGTCATGCCTAATAACGTTTTTCTCTATCCTCATTACTATTGTTCTTTTAACCTTGTCAAGTAAGATAAGTTAAAATAAGTAAATAAGTATCTATTCGTAAAGAAAAAGAAAGAAGAAAACGCGTAAATATACATCTTACAGTGAAGAAAAAAAACATATGTACGTAATTTTAAAAAAAGCAACGAAAAAATATCGTAGGATAATCTTTTTAAAAGAAATACACACGCTTTCATATAAGGTGATAATGACATTGATGCGTACCTCCTAAGCGCAAGATAACTATAAGTCACACCGTCATAATAGATACCAATCCTCGAATATATTTAAGTCAAATTGTAAGTCGATCAATGACAATGCCAATTCATACTATCGTGCCACTACATTTTCGATTGCAACCTGCAACGAACCTGGTCGAGCGAGACGCTCAATCCTAAAGGGGGGAGGTGTAACGTCGCGAGCAAAGCGCATAAAAATATTAGGTTTTCTCTCTCCTACTTTGTTGAAATCCGGCGAGAACGCTGGCCTGAGCGATTTCCCATGGAAATCGTAAATAACCATTAAACGAATATGGCATTCAAATTTTTCGACCCATTCCTGTATCTTCTTAAGCTTAGATATACCACAGCTGCAATGGAACCTATTGATAATAAGCGAGGGTCGGGCGTACTTTCGTACGACCCTCCTCACGCACTCGAATTCATCGAGAACATACTTTAGGCACGCTTTCTTGGGAAAGCCGTAAAACAAAAAATATCATACTGCAAGCCAGATGACCCAGAGTTCACCCGCCGGCGAAGACATAGTGGAGCTCCGATTTTCTAATCCGTGTAGGAAACAAGGATAGACCAAAACCGCTGGAAAAGTCCACTCGACTCGGTCATAAAACCGGGCTGCGACGAAAATAAAATGCACATGGAAGGGCTACGAGGCGCATCGCAGCTGCACTATCGCGGGGGCGACTCGGCGCCGGGCCCTAGACTCTAGACAAACAAACACGATCCCATGCGCTTTTTCCACGTAAACTCGCTCGGAATAGCTTCATTCCGATTGGTCTATTTGTAATTAATTTCGTGCGCCCAGACTCCGAGATACGAAGAACTCTCTCCCACGTCGACCACTCTGATTGGTTAAGAGAGAATCAAAAACGAAAACCCCCTTTTTTCCTACTCCAACCAAGAAGGGAAATCTGGAGCAGGAAGGTCCAGAGGATTAAAGAAAAATCAGTTCACCATCATCTTCCGAAGCAGAAAGATATCTTCTATCGACTCCAACCTTGTATCGCGATTCGTACCTCTGTCCTGCGTTTAATAATTCAACTTTGTCCTTCGAGCATCCATTTACGTATCTATTTACTCCGAAAAGTATCGTGAATCTTCTCTGCGCTCTTCACACTCGTAAAGTGACCATCTGACCCATCTGCGGCACCATTGTAAACACAGCGCGTGTGCGGCCAATCGACAGACATTGTACTAGCGAGCATAACTAAGGCCGAGAGCGAAGGTCCTTTCACCAAGTCCGAAGGACCGTCATTCAGAAAACGTAAGCTAACTGCATCATTTTTTTGTATCATTTTCTTAATCCGCCGAACTGTATTCTTCCCATGTTTCCAACCGGCCAAGTGGACGGTACTCGGCAATAAACGAAAATGTGTAAACAGTAACTACATCTGTCGCAATCGCTCGCATAAGTCTTGACCATCTAGGCAGTCGAGACCTAGAATACCCGTTTCACACATTCTCCTTTGACCCTCATCCCGTGCTATTGCGCTTGGCGTAGGCAAGAAAGAGGGAAAACGAAAGTTTATGCTCTCATCCCTTCCTGATGTTACACGAGAGCGAGAGAGCGAGAGCGAGAGCGAGAGCAAGAGCGAGAGCAGAGCGAGAGAGCGAGAGAGAGGAGAGACAGAGAGACAGAGACAGAGAACACACAGAGAGAGAGGAGAGAGAGAGAGTGAGAGAGAGAGTGAGAGAGAGAGAGAGAGAGAGAGAGAGAGAGAGAGACAGAGGCAGAGACAGAGAGACTGAGAGACAGAGACAGAGAGACAGAGACAGAGACAGAGACAGAGAGAGAGAGAGAGAGAGAGAGAGAGGAGAGAGAGAGAGAGAGAGAGAGAGAGAGAGAGAGAGAGAGAGAGAGAGAGAGAGAGAGAGAGAGAGAGAGAGAGAGAGAGAGAGAGAGAGAGAGAGAGAGAGAGAGAGAGAGAGAGAGAGAGAGAGAGAGAGAGAGAGAGAGAGAGAGAGAGAGAGAGAGAGAGAGAGAGAGAGAGAGAGAGAGAGAGAGAGAGAGAGAGAGAGAGAGAGAGAGAGAGAGAGAGAGGGAGAGAGAGAGAGAGAGAGAGAGAGAGAGAGAGAGAGACAGAGACAGAGACAGAGACAGAGAGAGACGAGAGAGATTTATGATGCCTTACTTAAACTTTGAGGCGAGATGTGAAAAAATACAATGAAATAAACAAAAATAAGGTGAAATAAAATAATAATGATATCACAAAATAATATAAGGTTATTAGTAAACTAAAAAATTAAAGTATAGTTACAATAAAAATACAGTTTGGATTTACTTAACAACAGAATGGAGATGCTGGTTGAAATTTTATACATAACAGTTCGATGCAAAGGAATATTAAAAGTCGACCGAGGCCGTCGCTCTGATACTCGGAAATTTCCATCCGGACTGATGAAGAGATCCAAAATGTACTTGGCGACACGCTCATGCAACGTGCAATAGGCAAGAATGTCTAGCAGATAATTACGCCAATTTGTCACTGTAAGCCAGTCTAGTCGCCGGCGGAAGGGTGAAATATGCTCATCAGCTCGCAAGTGGAAAATAAACCTAATGCATACAAAGGTGATTTCTAACAGATTATGACCGTTTATGAAGGGTAATTCAGACTGCGAAAGTAAGGTAATTTTGTCGAGGTTATCTGTGATTATTACGTCCAACCAAGAATCGCATGTAGCAGTATGAAATGTGGCGCGGATTCTACAATGCCCAAAGACAAGGAGTAGACCATGTTTCGTAAATAACTCGATTCAAAATTGGAGGACAATAGATTACAGTTCAAATCTCCTGCAATAATACAATTTCGATAAGCATGCGAGTGATAATTGAACAGTTCCAAAAACTCATCCAAGAAACGGCCTTTAGGCCTGCGGTAGATCAAGGCCAACAAAAGAAAGTCACCATCTTGTTTATGTACATCCATCAAAAGAAATTCAGGAGCGTTTGAGTATTCACAGGGAGATAAAGGTAAGACTTTCACTTGAAGAGATTTATGTATAAAACACCCTACTCCGCCACCTTGTTTTCCCTCCCTATCATTACGAACAAACAAATAATCATCAATATTTATGAGAGAATGATCAACGTATGAATGAGGCCAAGTCTCCGATATAGAGATAAAATGTTAAAAATGTTCTGAGAAAAATAGCCTTATTTGGTCAATGTGAGCTAGTAAAGAATTCGCGTTGAACACCGCTATTTTTAATAGGGTCATTGGCAGAGAAATGCTATGGGATACCGTACAACCCACGCTATTATCAAGAGTCGTCATATGGATCCGTGATAAGCATACTTCGGAACAATTAGGTAATCACAGGTTTTCCAGATCGGCTAAGCATTTTATCTGGATACCCGGTTGTAATCCTTACCGTCGTCCTTCCTTATAAAAATCACATTGCCGCTAGTCCATTAATACTTATAGCCGAGATCTGCAGCCTTAGACCTGGTGGTGCGGAGTACTTTGTGTACATTTGCCGAGAGCATAGCATTCACAAAAACATTGGAATTGCTCAGAGTAGTATAGCTATGCTGGTTCCCCCATGTAGGAATCTACTTTACCGACGGTCGGTAAGGTAGATTCCAGCAAGTCCTCAGGATTTACCGGCGGCAGATTCTGACCCAAACATGGTTGCTGTGGGAATCTACCTTACCGACGGTAAATTCTGGCCCAAACATGGCTCCTGTGGGAATCTACCTTACCGACGGTAGATACCGACAGGAAATTCCCTATTGGCGGGATATTCAAAAGACCTTTTGGCGGGAAATTCAAAAGACCGGGGGAAGTTGAAAATATCTTTTGGCTGGAAATTCAAAAGCGGAGACCTTTCGGCGGTAAATTCAAAGCGGATACTTTTCAGCCAGAAGTTCGAAAACAACCTCTCGGCGGGAAATTGAAAAAACCGCGCGAAAGCGGAGACCTTTTGGCGGGAAATTCAAAAGGGGGAAGACCTTTTTCGGCGAAATATTCAAAAGCGGAGACCTTTCGGCGGGAAATTCAAAAGCGGAGACCTTTCGACGGTAAATTCAAAGCGGATACTTTTCAGCGGGAAGTTCGAAAAAGAAACTTCTTGGCGGGAAATTCAGAGCGGAGAGCTTTCGGCGGGAAATTCAAACACGCGCGGTCCGTGATACCGGCGATCAGGATACTTGACAATCGGGGTTGCTGTGACATTCACGCTTGAGATGTTTTTTTTATTAAGAATTCACGATACATTATTTACATTCTCTTTTGAGTGGCAACATTTTGTCCGCGTGTTCGTGGCATCATTGACACTCGCCGACTTCGGGGTAATTTTTGAGGAATTCGGGTAATTTGTCCCAGGCGAGATCGACGCTGTGCGCAGCGAAGGTGACGATGAATTCCTTGGGTAGCTGGGCGATGTCGTTGGGTTCCATGGCAGAGCGGGATCCAACTTGATGAAACAGTTTGAGCGATCGTCCAACGGCCGGGAGGCTCTCTCGAAGAAACTTCCTCAACAGCAGGACATTTCGAAGTGCGCAATTGGGTGAATCGTGGTAAGGGTAAAATGCCGCCACTTTGTTGTCTCTCCTCAGCGAGGGACACGCCACGACGTCTCGTGCATCGAATCCGAAACGGTCGAGCCACTGCTGCTTCTGCGGTCTCTTCACGTAGATGGCGCTGGCGTTGTGCAGAACTAATCGGAGCACGTTCTCTACCTCGCAGTAACGTACTTCTCCCGTGCTCCAGCCGAGATGATGATAGTTGCGTTCGAGCCAGGAATTTATGCTTTTGTACCTGGCTGGGAGATCGTACCATGGGATCAGTGGTTTGAAGAGGAAAATCAGCGGCTGCACGTCCGCATTGAGCGGAGTCACTGCCAGTTCTTTGAGTACAAACTCGTCCCGCTGGAAGCCCTGTATATCCACCACGTACTTCATTGCGATTAATGATGAACGCTTGACTCGAGCGTCATTTATAGGCGGATTCTTCATCCCCTCCACTCTAGAGGCGTTTCCTCACATCCCCACTTATGGGATTGTAGTCTACGATGCGATCGTGCAAGATCAGGCAGTAGGCTGTAGTTCCCGCGGGAAAATTGGATTGAGCCTCTGGTTCGATACGAACGTCAACCGGTGCCTGCTTGAGGGCGTCGTTCTGTCTCGAGCAGTCAATCACAATGAGTGGAGCATGCTCGATCAAGTCTGTCTTTGTCAGCATGGGCTCCGCCTCCTTGGCGTAGTACGCAGTCTGGAAGCTGGCGTACATCTCGTACAACTGAGCGTACTGGTTGCGCGACACGTCGAGATTGAGGTTGCCGTAAGGGTAGCACTGCGAATTGAAGAACAGTTTCACATTGGTTATTGCGCAGTGATCGAAGCGGCTAGCGTTTGCCGTTCGAACGCCTCGTCGATTCGTTTGCCAGGCGAGAATGACGAAGCGCGGTTTCTCCAGCTGATTCGACGTCTTGACCGCCCAAACGTGTTTCGTGGCGATTGGGAGCATGGGGTATTCGTACAACTCCCACATGCGAAACGACGTAGTGATGTCTTCTCAATGTGATTGAGCAGACGTATCTTGTGCTTAGTTGACAGCATCACGTAAGGCATCAGCCATTCTATTTTAGCGATCTCAATCTTGAATTCCTCGGTGGCGCCATTCTCGAGGGCTGTTTGAATAACTGCATTCGTATCGTTCCTCGATCGCGTGAGAATCAGCTCGTGCTTCGTGTTGATGACGATCTTGCGATAGTCCTCAGCAAAGCCGAGAATCATGGCGAGCGGTATGCACACATCGAAGTATCCCCTGTCGTCCGTCAGTTGCTTCGGCTCTTCGAACCAGCCAGAGTTTTCAACGTTGAACATCTGATCGGGGCTCAGTGATGCGTAGCCCTTCATGAGACTCGTCAGACCAACGTTCTTCTTTCTGTCCACCTCTATGGCATTGACTTCGTAGCGAATTTCCTCAAACAGACGCAAGATGGCGTTGTTAACGAACTGTGTCGCCGTGACGGCATTTCCGTTCATTTTGCTGAGTCTACGGCAGACATGTAGGGAGCTTCGCGTCGGTAGAACGCACAGGTCCTGATGCTAAATGGATATGCGAATCTCATCGCTGTTGGCGAAACTCGATGAAGTATAGGGTTGATGCGCGTGAATCTCGTAATGCGTTACGGACTCGTCGAAAACGACAGGCGAGTGCACGTTCAAGGCCTCTTCCATTCCAGCAGCAAAATATCACGCAGGTTACTCTCTCCCACCAACGACAACTTTGAGTCCGAGGCTTCTCAGGAACTGAATGTTCCGAAGTGTTAGCGTTTTCGACACTCGTCAACGACTGATGCTTGGACGACATGGTAACGCGCTTTTATAGTCGACCTTGTTGTAGACGATACCCATGTCTACTTGGCTTCCTTGATGTGCAGTCTGATAGTGATGATTTCACCGCGAAAATTCACCAGTTCTCCGTCCTGATCGACTATGCGCAATTGCACGTGGTCAATGACTTTGACGGTGATCGGCAGGTAAATGACTTGCGAGGGAACTTCGATGATCTTATATCCTGGCGGTACTGCCGGGAAGTATTCGTGGATCGTGTGCGCTCTGTGCTCGTTGATGTACGCCCCGGACGTGATGTTGCACTCAACTCGCAGTGCGTTGACTCTGAGAATAGCTACCGGCAAGTCCGAGCGGTGAGTTGTATCTGGTGACAGCTCGCGCGCAGCAAAACCCAACAGGTTAGCGATGGAGTCTGCCGGTCGAAAATCCACGCTTCGGTTGCACTTGAGCAAGCTACGCAGCATGTTGTTGTTGGGCTTGAGGTTGAGGGAGATGCCTTTTCGTCCAAGCACATCCTGCAAGTACTTCTCGATATCTTCGATCTCGTAACTTCCCGTCGGCAACGCAATCACCTCACCACCCGCGTAAAACTTGTTTTTACCGGTATCAATGTTGGGTACGGAGTTGAACGAGAGGAATTCCACTAGCCCGAGAACGTAGTTCTTGCTGGGTGAGAGTTCGATCGGCGGAAAGTACTGCGCCTCCAGTAGAGACGAGCGTCCCGACAGGCTGAGAGTCAATGACTCTTCCATGCTGATGCGTGACTGACTCCGCGTGAACTCTCACAACTGCTTATATAAGAATTTCAGACAAAGATGGCCGCCCTCGTACGTGTCGAAATCCTGATATCTCGCGTGATTGTACTTGACCTCGGCGACTCCGAGGTACTTTAGGAGTTCTCGAGGTGGTGGTAGATCGCCGAAACTGTCAAAGTAGACGACGTTGTTGCCGTGCTTTCGATAGGTCACCCAGTGCGTGCCCGGTCCTTCCTTGTTGTCGAGATTTACGATAGCCGATTCGCGATAATGCGGTCCATTCCTCGGCAAATCGTTTCTCATGAACACGCCGCGAAAGTGCGGAACGTCCTGCGCGTATTTCAGCAGGTCGGCATCCGTTAGAGGACGCTTGGGATAGTCGAACTTTTTTTTTTCGCCTCCACGTGTATACTAAATCCCTTTTTGTGAGGCTTGAGGTAGAGCCCCTTACCGAGAGCGATAGCTTCCATCGTCTCGTTGTGTCGACGATTCTCTTGCAATTGTCGCTCGGCGGCTTGAGCGGTATTCACAGCTTTTGCCACACCCGCAGCGCCACCTACCAGCGCTCCCGTAGCACTCAAGCCGGCAAACAAGGGAATGAGGAACGGCAAAACTCTGCTCACTTTCTCCGGGATGGGCAGTACGCGTTGCACTAACACCTTCTTCCTTCCGCCAGCTTGCTTCACAGCTTCGCGAGCCTTCGTGAGCGCCGATCGAATGACTTCGCGAGAATTACTTCCGGTCGATCGCGAGGCGGCTCTCACTATTTTGAAAAGCGCGATGAGGGGCTTTCGCCTCTTTTTCAGCCCCATACCGAGTTTCGACTTAGCTTTCATGGTATTGGCCACGACGTAAGCGGCAAGTTTCTCGTCAATAGCGGCGTCTCTTGCAAACACCCGCTGCCAGGCCCTATCTGCCAAAACTCGGTCGGCCTAATTGCGCGCCGCGACGTTCTCACGGTTTTGCGAGTACGCGATATCGTGCTTCTTGCAGGCTGCGTCCAGAGGATTTACACCGGGATCACCGCGAGCGACGCGTTTCGCTAGCTTCGTGCCTGGCCCGCAGTACTAATAGCCCGGTATGTGCAATTCGATTGGAAGCCTGTTGATGAGCTTGTTCAGGACACCTCAACCTGTGTGCATCACTACGCGATCAGTCAGCGAATGAAGTCGAGGGGTATATAAGCGGGCTATTTATACCTTGACGGCTCAGTCATGGATTTCCGAGAGCAAATGCACAAGCCACCGGTGATGAATTTCGATGCCCTCGTTGAGGGAGAAAAACAGGGCACGCGACACGGCGATCTGCTGCCTGCCAGTATTCGCGCAGTCTTCTGCGGTCCGTCAAACTGTGGCAAGACCAACGCGTTGCTAGCCCTCATCACGCATCCCAATGGTTTGCGATTCGAAAACGTCTACGTGTACTCCAAGTCACTGAATCAGCCGAAGTACAAACTGCTCGAGAAAGTGCTCGCACCTCTCGAGGGTATCGGATACTTTGCATTCAGCGAACCCGATCAGGCCGTATCACCCGCGGACGCTCGTCCCAATTCCATCATCGTATTCGACGATATAGCCTGCGAGAAACAGGACAACGTCAGAGCCTTCTACTGCATGGGTCGACACAAGAACATCGATTGCTTCTACCTGTGTCAATCGTACGCTTAAATCCCCAAGCACCTGGTGCGTGACAATGTCAATCTGTTGGTCTTCTTTCGACAGGACGAGATGAACCTCCGACACATCTATGACGATCTCGCGAACACGGACATGCCGTACATGCAGTTCAGAGACTTGTGCTCGACCTGCTGGAACGACTCCAGTCACGGATTTCTCGTAATCAACCGTGGCAGTGGACTCGACTGTGGCAGGTACAGAAAGGGCTTCGACCGCTTTGCCATAAATATATCGTGCGCGACGTGATCGCCGCAGTGCATTATGGATGGTCGAAGTAACAATGTGACGGCTGAGTTCCGTCACGAGAAACAGACGCTCAGCCAGATGGAGAAAATAAGGGACGTGATTAAGCGCAAGTACATGCTTCTCAAGGCGGACAAGCAAACGATGGAGAAAGCTCTGGACGAAACTTTCAAACCAATCGTCAAACCTCTCGAACGCTTCGTGAACGCCAGGCACACGTTGCCTAAGAAGGAGGAGGTGTCTCGTGGTGATGATGAGATGGAGATCTCCTTCAAAACTGCGGACAACGCGGAGGAAGAATGGCCGAAAATGACACCCGACGAATGCGTGCAGCAGCAAAAAACGAGCCTCGACGAATATGTGCAGAAAACGAGTCCCGATGAATATTATGACATGCCGGAAGTGCCTGCGCTCGACAAATATCTTCACATGCTCAACACGAATCGAAAAAAGTATCTCGATGTGACTTATGGGGTTCGTAAGTTGCCAGACGGTAGCATGATGATCGGCGACTCACCCATACGTTTCGTGAACGACGACGTGATTGTGGGTGACAGGAAGTATCGATCGAGAGTCGGCTTGCTCGAACTGCTCTTCAGGAAAGAACCCAGTGCGCATCTCGTGAGCGCGGAAGAAACGAATGTATATGGGAAAATCCTGTAAACGACGAACGCACACAAGTAACACTACAGGTCGGACGAGATCATTCACAGGCAAAGAAACAGCAAGTACAGGGACTAGGTGGCGCCCTTGGTCGGTGGTGGAGGTACATCCACCGGTAGTGGTGTATTGCCTCGGTACAAGATCGCGCGAAAGAACACGCGAATGGACTACGTGTACTGGGACGACCCGAATGAGCTCGTTGATCGACTGCGTCTGCTGATGGCTGAGCGATCGGCCGGCAATTCGAATCACGTCAACGAGATCATCTCGATCATCGAGGAGCTGCGTGCGGCCGGTATTGTCATATAAGCGGGGCACAAGGGGCACTGCAACCTCATTTGAACAATGAGCATCGACGTGTTCGGACGTCAGCTAGGACGAACTGAGGGCGGTACGCGAGGTCCTCCCGGATTCGGGTTCAAGCTCACCACCGACGGGCAGTACGACGTAGAGGGCAAAATATTGTGCAACGTTGTCGACGCGAGTGAACCTCGCGACGGGGTCAACCTGAGTCTCTCGAGACGTCTTATTCAAAGCACTCTGAGCGAATTGTTTCACATCACAACTCGGCTGAGAGAGGATTTTGACGATCTGCAACTGAACATACATATTCTGCAGAATCAAGTGAATGACAGGCTGAGAATTATCGACGTAAACGTTGAAACGACTCTGGAGTTGGCCACGCGCAACTCCGAGGCCATTAAAACGTTGGACACGCAGCATGGAGCATCGGAGATTGGTGGAAGAGCTGCATAAACCCGCACGACGCAAGTTTGACGTGCGAGGACTGGATGAGACGTGGCAGGCCGACCTCGTGGAGATGCAACCGTACGCTCGAGAAAACCGGGATGTCAGGTATCTGCTCACAGTCATCGACGTGCTGTCCAAGTTTGCCTGGGCCGTTCCCGTGAAGCGGAAGACCGGCAACGACGTCACTGCGGCCATGGAACTCGTGCTACGACAAGGCCGAGTACCGACGAATCTGCAGACTGACCGAGGCGGAGAATTCTACAACGCGTCCTTCAAGAGCCTCATGTGTCGATATCGCATCAATCACTATTCGACGTAAAGCAATCTCAAGGAATCCATCGTCGAGCGGTTCAATCGCACACTCAAGAACAAGACGTGGCTGCAGTGGAGTCTGCGCGGTTCCTACAAGTGGCTCGACATTTTGCCCGATCTCGTAGCTACATACAACGGCAGCAAACATCGCACTATCGGAATGAAGCCGAACGAGGTGGCCGACGCTGAAACTTTGTTGCTGCAGCCGCGTGATTGTCAAAAGCGCAAAGCGCCCAAGTTCCGAACCGGCGACAAGGTGCGAGTCAGCAAGAATAAGCACGTTTTCGAGAAAGGCTACACGCCCAACTGGACGACGGAAATTTTCACGGTGAGCCGAGTGATGGAGTCGACCGTTCCGGTGACATACAGGCTGAAGGACTACCGAGACAAGCCAATTGCCGGTGGTTCCTACGAGAAGGAGCTTCTGAGAGTCAAGTACCCCGACATGTATCTCGTGCAAAAAGTGTTGAGGAAACGTGGCGACAGAGTCTACGTCAAGGGGCTGGGATTCGATAGTTCGCACAATAGCTGGGTAAACAAGACCGATTTGTAAATGGGTTTCAACATTTATTGCAATAAAAAACATTTCACGTTATTTATGATCGATGCTGAATTCTATTTGATTCATCTTGGCCTCGCTGCCGCCAAAGTACTTCAGGAGCAATTGCCCGTCCGTGGCTGTTTGCACCATGTGCTCGTACATCTTCGGATCCTTCACGAACGCGTCCGCGATGCGTTTAGGCAGAAAGACTTGGCACTCGTCGTCGAGGGTGGCTACGGTTCTCAGGCCGTATTTCGTTGTGACTTGTCTCAGGTCGGTGACACGGTAGACGCTGTTTATACTCAGTGCTGCCAGTTTCTTCGTGGGTAGGAAATCCTCGAGCAGAGCGATTTTGTTGAGCTTCTCGATGCCGTCCATCGTGCTGATGAGGCAAACGGCCGCAAGCGCGACGCTCATATATCCGCTATCCCCTCCACTGCGCGCGGTGGTGGGGGGCTCTGAAGTGCCCCCACGGCAACGTATCCGTAGTGTCGGGGAGGAGGATACGTTTGTCGTCGTGAGCGCTGAGCGCCACCTTCACTTTCCTCTCGGTAAACACTTTGTGCAAGCGCGATCTGATCACGCACTGCTGCCTGCGCTGCGTCAATTTCTCCCGCAGGCAGTGCACAAAGTCGTCGAAGGTGATGCTCGCCTCGACCACCGCCCTCTTCACGCCCTTCACCCGCTTCACACGATCACGGCCCTCGACTCGGATGCTGTACATTTTGCTGCGCAAGCCAACGAATTCCATCATGATGCTGCCGTTGCACTCTTCCTTCATGAGACCGACCACCTTCTTGTTGGCTCGTGGCATGCCAAACTGGTTGTGCTGTGGGTAGTCCGAAGTATCGAACCTCTCGATGTCACGCCTCATGATCTCGTAGATGTCGTCGCAGCGAATCTCGTACAGCAGGTTGTCGGTGTCGGTGTAGAGGAGCTTGCACCGATCGCCAAACTCTCGCTTCATGTAGTCATAGTGAAAGGCATATACGTGGATCTTCGACAAGTCCAATACGCTCAGGCCGACGTAGATGGGTTTGTCCTCGGTCTTGGTGAGCTGTATGGCGACGAGGTTCTCCTCGAAGATGGAGCAGCTGTGAAAGTTGGGCTTGGCGATGAGTTCTTCGGCTCCGTAACGTCCGCCCCAGTTCTTCACGAGCTTGACAGCAACGTGTTTGCGCACATTCTCCATAGTCTTGCCGAACACTGCGTTGTTCATCAGCTTGAAGAGATTTTTCTCGAAGTCGTTTCGCGCCCTCTTGCGCAATTCGCTGTTGACCTCGATGTAGGGTTTCAACCATACCCTCTGCTTGAACTTCAAGACTCGATGGACGTGTTTGAGCTCGAGTCCATGTTCGAGGGCCTGTTTCACGTTACGATAGTGTAGGATGTAGCGGTTCTTCGGGTCGAGTGTCGTCATGAGTTTGATCTGCGTTGAGCCATGGGCGCTCTTGTGCTCGGGACACAAAGGTAAGTCCTTGTGTACGTCGTGGAGACGTTCCGGGTACTGCAGGTCCACTTCGAGGACATACCCGACCGGCGAATCGTTGAGGAAGTCGACGTTGTCAACCCACTGGAAACCGCCGTACGGGAGCGACTGCGTCGTTGCCCAGCCGTAGAGGTTGTTCACGTCGAAGTACATGAGATACTTCGTCTCCTCGCTTGCGTAATAGTCGCTCATGTACTCGTTGTTGGCACTGGCGTAACGGTTCGAGCACTGACTCACCCCACCTCGTATTCCTTGCTCAATGAACATGTGCATGTCCAGATCGGTAAGCAGTTCCAGCTGAATATGAGTGTATTTGAGCATAGCATCCCACGAGAAGCCTGGCAGTGTGTAGTAGTGCGCGGGGTCTAGGCCGTAGGCTCTGATGGCATCGTTGCGGAAATTCTCAAAGACATCAGCTAAGAGCAGTACGTCGGTCTTCAAGTAGAGGTCTGAGTATTCGCCCAAGTTGGCGACGTTGAACTCACTCCACACTCTCTTGGCGTGCTCGTAAGTCTTCGTCCGAGATTTCACAGTCGTTCAGTGTACTGTAAAACTTCTTTCGACGGTAGGTGCTCGGTGTCGTTCAATTTGGCAAGTGAGTCGACGTACTCATAGGGGAACACACCTTTCCTCGTGAGAAGTTCGAACTTGTCGTTGGAAAGGTGCGTGAACTCGCTCCGGACAATCGTCAGTTCCTTCAAGTACGATGCGAGTTTTTCCAGCGACGATGCCATGAAACGGAACGAGTCGATGAATCGGAACTCCACCTCGCTGTCCGCGACGTGTTCGTGAACGAGATGTAACGTTCTTTCGTCTGACGCAGTACATTAACTCGACCTTCGAAGCACGTGGCGATTTCGCGGATGATGAAGTGCGAGTCGTAGTCGGAAAGATTGTGAAAGACTACGGGTACGGTTCGGGAGTCCTGGTAGTTCAGGTTGCACTC
>OZ023312.1:70292759-70315980 GCA_964007375.1 Ophion obscuratus
ACCGAGACATCGTTTTTCTTCTCGAATTTGCCAATGTGTTGCGGTGTTACGGGGAACTCGATCCCGTCAAAGTTCAATTCAGCCTCGTACGGTCTGTATTCGGAAACGCGATCAGAATGGTGTGTGGGGTGTAGGGCGGATAGCATGGCCCACTTGAAGCACTGGTTGTCATTGTTTCGAACGTTGATGCACGCCTTCTTGTTTCGTATCTTCGACGGAAGATCCACGTAACAGCTGCCGCGCAAAGTATTGAACTTGCTTATGTTTACCGTCATGTTGATGATGGAATAGAGTGACCAGCCGGAACCTTGCTGTTCAAATTCCTCCATATCCGTTTGAATTGCTTCCTGAACGTTCTCGATGAACCATGCTCGAACATCGGTTGTGGGGGAAATCGGCGCAGCCTTCATGTTGAAGAATTTCGTGTCCAGTACTTCTTCGTCATTCTTCGTTGCAACGAATTTCGCAGCCAGCACGGCCTACACTTTCACCGAAGCTTGGCTCAGCACATTGTCAATTTTTATGCGGAAGTGAGCCATGCAGTCTTTCATGAAACTCTTTACATCAACGTGCTTCAAATTTGTGAGCAGACCCACCCTAATGCCATTTTTGAACGATGAGTTCAGATCTGTCCATTGAACTCGATCTACGAGTTTGTCCCGGTTCTGCACGCCCTGACCGCGTTTCAACAGACGTCCCAATTTGATGTCAATCCCTCGCAAGAATCCAATGGTGAATAAGTACTTTTGTCTTTCCGGAGCGGTGGTGGCTAGCGTCTGTGAATGTTCCAGCGTCCTTGATAACCTTGGCTAAACGTTTCATCCATTCTTGAATCTCATTGGAAGCTCGATTCTGCAGAAGCGTCAACACTTCTTCCCAACTCGCAATAATTTCTTTGCAATCTTGAGCGGACATTGTCGTTACTCTCAATTGATGCAGGGAACTGTGCCAGCTTGGCTATCGAGACCCGAATTTATACCGCCAGCACCGGCTGATAAGTTGTTAAACGCTGATTGGCTGTCATTGCCGAGTAGTGGAGGGGTAACGATCCTGATTGGTTGGCGTTGAGTAGTGGAGGATATAAAAGAGCCGAACCACGAAGCGCAAGCATCAGTCCGAGAATGGAGTTCGTTGTCGACTTCCAGGGTTTCAAGAGACCCTTCAACGAGTTTGTATTCAAAGAGGTAGCGGTGGTTGCCCTCGAAGACGATGCACTACCGTCAGTGTACCTCTTCGAACCGCCGCACAGGTGGAGCTACTTACCTGTCAAGTATCAGAGCGAAAATCTATGGTTAGAGAAAAATTACCACGGTCTAACGTGGAATAGCGGCAACGTGCCCTACGAGGAAGTCCACGAAGTTCTCATCAATATTCTACGAGATGCCATCAAGGTACATGTCAAGGGATGGTTGGAAAAAATTCTACCCGATGTGTACAACCTCGACGACCTGATCTGCCCATCGCTGCGTCAATTGACGGCGAACACGACTATCTCGTGCACCAATCACCAACGCGCGCGGAATCCTTCTCACTACGCAGTTTACAACGCGTGCGCACTGAAAATGTAGCTCCTTGAGTGGCAGAAATAACAAGTGAACTTTGCGAGCACCGAATGCATTCCAGACACTTCGACAACAACCACCCTCAAAGACTACTACGAGCAGAGTCTCCACTTCAAAATGTAATAAAGTCAGATAAAAAATTTATTTTTTTCTTCGTTTATTTATTTATACTTTCTACAAACGGCGCCGGGTGGTGGGTGGCCTCAATGGCAGGGTCCTCCTGCGTATGCAAGGGCCAGTCTTGGGGATATTCTCTTTAGTCCGAGACTGGCCCGAACCCGAATACTTGGTCTTCTTTCTCCTAATTGAGGGAGCAGTCTTCGGTGGAGAAATCAGAATGGTTTTGCGCTGCTTTTCTTTTTCGTCCACCAAAGACTCCTAATTGAGGGAGCAGTCTTCTGCTCTTTTTTCGGTTGCCCTCTTTTTTTCGGTTCCGTAGGAATTTCCTCTTCACTTGATAAATATAAGTCCGCCTCGAGCGTGACTATTGCTGCGGTTGCCGTTGCTGAGGTTGCCGTTGCTGCAGTTGCCGTTGCTGCGGTTGCTGCTGCGGCGAACGGTGGAAGGGGCAGCGAGAGGATGCCCCGCTTAAAGCGGGGGTCCTGCCGATGACTCTCGCCGCAGCCGCAATAAACTGCGTTACGCCACTTAAAAATACGTAAAGTAGCATTAGAAAAAAGCGTGAGAGACAGTGGAGAGAGAGAGAGACTTACCTTTTCCATAATTCAAAATAGACTGGCGTTCTATCGTCACTGAATCTCTTTTATACACGAGCCCGGGGGATGGGGGGAATAGAACCAGAATATTCCGGAGAAGTATCGGTGCGGAATATTCGGGAGAATTATAGGTGCAGAATATTCGGAGAAGTATATGTCCAGAGCATTCGATAGGGGCGTAAGTCCAGAGTATTCGATAGGGGTGTAGGCCCAAAGCATCGACAGGGGTAGCCACCTCCACGCAGCCGGTAACTGCCCCCACCCACTCGGTCGGTAAGGCAGTGACCTACCATGCCGGCATTGTGGGCAGGAATCAGCCGTACCGGCCGTCAGTAAGGTAGACTCCTACCATATCGGTAGAGTGTGGCAGAAACCTGTCATGCCGATAGTCGGTAAGGTGGGGACCTACATGCCGGCCGTTGGTAAAGCAGGGCCATGGCGGCTGTGGTCTGCCGTCAGTAGGAATTTGACTAAGACCTTCAACCGAGTGTCACAGCAATCCCGATTGTCAAGTATCCTGATCGCCGGTATCACGGACCGCGCGCGTCTGAATTTCCCGCCGAAAGGTCTCGCTCTGAATTTCCCGCCGAAAGGTCTCCCCGTTTGAATTTCCCGCCAAAAGGTCTCCGCTTTTGAAACTTTCGCACGCGCGATCTTTTCGATTTCCCGCCAAGAGGTTTTTTTTCTCGAACTTCCCGCTGAAAAGTATCCGCTTTGAATTTACCATCGAAAGGTCTCCGCATTTGAATTTCCCGTCGAAAGGTCTCCGCTTTTGAATTTCCCGCCGAAAAAGGTCTTCCCCCTTTTCAATTTCCCGCCAAGAGGTTTCTTTTTCGAACTCCCCGCTGAAAAGTATCCGCTTTGAATTTATCGTCGAAAGGTCTCCGCTTTTGAATTTCCCGCCGAAAGGTATCCGCTTTTGAATTGCCCGGCGGAAAAGGTCTCCCCCCTTTTGAATTTCCCGTCAAGAGGTCTCCGCTTTCGCGCGGTCTTTTTAGTTTCCCGCCGAGAGGTTTTTTTCGAACTTCCGGCTGAAAAGTATCCGCTTTGAATTTACTGCCGAAAGGTCTCTGCTTTTGAATTTCCAGCCAAAAGATATTTTCAACTTCCTCCGGTCTTTTGAATTTCCCGCCAATAGGGGATTTCCTGTTGGTATCTACCATCGGTAAGGCAGATTCCCACAGGAACCATGTTTGGGCCAGAATTTACCGTCGGTAAGGTAGATTCCCACAGCAACCATGTTTGAGTCAGAATCTGCCGTAGGTAAATCCCGGGGGACTTGCTGGAACTCTACCTCACCGACCGTCGGTGAAGTAGATTCCTACATGGGGGGAACCAGCATAGCTATACTACTGCTCAGCGCGCCAGAACAACCTGGTGAAACTTCAGACCATTTTAGACCGCGTTTGCCACGTTTCTTTTTGCCGAGGGTGTCTCGCACAGCACTCGATGTAAGGGCAACAATATAAGACTCGCGAAAATGATTTGTCGAACCCTCAGTCCTAATTACCCTTGGAGTGCGAAATCGAATATTCCGAACAGATAATATATGTGTCGTTAAATCGGATGCTCCAATTCCATGAACAAAATATTTAATCTCCCAAAGGACTCCAGAGAAACACAAGATCACTCAGCCGTGAAGCTGCGACCTCTGCGTGAAGCTGCGACCTCTGCCTTAAGCTCGCTGTTTACAAACACGGGTTGGGCGATATTAGCAGTATGCTCGATTACAGGTGCGTTTATAATAGGAATCTTAGCTAGAAGAGCTTGAAATTCGCTGTTAGTCTGCTATTGTTTCACGCAAAACGCAGTGATTTTAGCGCTCGTAGCCTCCACCATACCCATTATTTTGGCATTGGAAGTCTCTAACATACCCATTATTTTATCGAGCTTACTGTCAGTGTTAGAATCTGTAACTGGAAGGCAAGAAGAAGCGGCCAGAGGGGCATCGCTATACACTTCGGATTTTTTTTCGTCCATGTCAAAAGTTGAACTGGAAAACGAAGTATCCTCAGAGAGAGATTTATCCAGTTCAGATGAAAAATAGATTTTACAACACTCGCAAGCCGGGGGGACAAGAGATATAATTTGCAACAACCCGGATGAAATGCCTGGCTGCAGCAGGTGTATTCTTTGTACGTTCCCGCAATACCCTTCGTACACTTGTAACAAAGCCTCTGCATAATTATACACGGGATACATTAACATAAATGGCTGCAGCACCATACGCAATTTGCATTGAGCCTATCACCTTGTTGCCGAAAAGTTTGTGAGAAGAAAAGTATACCGTTTCACATCGTTGACATCCAATTCGTAGGTTCTGTCCACGGAGCAAGTGCAGAAAGCAAAAGCTTATTAGGTGATAAGATGAGGTAGAAGCGGCGATGTTTACAATAAGTCCCTCATGTTTATGTGAACGCCCGAGCTGGTCGGTAAAGTGGTGTAGGTGGGTGTAGAAGTATCAAGATGAAGATGATTAAACAGGTGTAGCACGAACATCGGTGGAAACCACCGACAACTGATGAGCACCCAAGCAAGCCTAACACGAAGGAGACGGCACAATATGGCTCCGAAAGGAAACGAAGATGGCTCCAACTTTTTAAATCGCAATTCCATCGGTAGCAAGAGGCGAAAGGAGCAAAGCCAGAGGTAAACCAATGAAAAGCGATAAAATGCACGCTTCAGAATCAAAATTATACTGAGTGACAGAAACACGTGTGGACAGACTCATCGGCAAAGAGAGGGAGAGAGAGAGAAGAGAGAGAGAGAGAGAGAGAGAGAGAGAGAGAGAGAGAGAGAGAGAGAGAGAGAGAGTTACTAGCTCCAAGTCTCTTAGAGTTAGTTGTTACTAGATTATTAGCGCGAACTACAAGTTCATGCAAAACGAAAAAAAAAAACATCAACGCACATTCAAGAAATGAAGATTCGATATTTAAAAAAGTAAACAGGAATTGAAGAAAAAGGATTACATATAAAACAAAAACAAACCATGTGGGTTTTATTGAGATAGAAAATAAAATGCAATAACAAGAAATAACAATGTATACGAAAAATCATTTTATAAACCGGAACTTTATAAATAAAAAACCGAAAAGCTTTACAAAAAGAGCGTGAGAGCGAGAGGCGGGAGGGGGGGGGGGCAAATTCGATCACATTCATTATACCCTACTTGCAGTCTCGGGAAAATATAAAGTTGCAGAAAAAAAATTAAATCATTAACAAGAATAAAAATTTCATGACAACCAAAACGGAATAAACGGAGATTTAAAAAAATCGGATATGATATAAAAAAAAAATAAACGCTGTGAGTTATAATATGATAGAAAATAGAATATAATAACAAGAAATCAAAATGTAAACAAAAAATGAAATTATTAATCGAATATTACTCAAAAGGCTTACCAAATAGAAAAAAGAAATAGGAATTGGGGGGGGGGGGTGCATTTTTTCTACTTTCGAAAATCATTTTTCCGTAGTCTGTCAAGTAATTTCTTTCTTTTTATTTTATAACTTTTTTCACAAACATTTAAAGCGCGCACTTTGCCACGAGAAATAAATATCTTTACTTCGAAATCTAATAACTTGATTTTTCTTACAATCTTGGCTCGAAGGACTATACTTGTAACATTCCAAGAATCTTCTTGGATTTTTCGGATCCATCAAGCTATTGGGCCGCCACCGTGCAGACACGTGCGAGGGCACGTGTATTTTCGAGGGCCTCAAGTATCGATATGAATGTTTGTTTAAAACGTTTTTTTTAAAACGATGTAATTGAAGAACGACTCAATATTATGAATTCTTTCCCGAATTTAATGTGATAAATCGGTAAAAAAATCGAAAAGTCGCCGATTTTTATTGGAGGTGAGTAACCCGTTCATAGATACACACAGATGTCTCACCAAGGTGTATTAATCCACGTACAATCGATCCAAACATTGTACGCCTATCGTTGTGTACAAAATGATGCTAGTATATGGGTACAGTGGATTAAGCCTGCAGCAGGTGGAGTAGGTACTTACCTAAGTCAAGTAGGACCGTCACGTTAGGAAGTTCTCTGGTGCCGATTTTATAGAGAATGGTGTACCAGGAGGCAGCCTTAAAGATCAGGTAAATCAGCATCGTTTTGGCAAGTCGATCGGATGATTGGGAGCATAACTTGCCGATTTTCCGACCCTTCGATCTTCGGTCGCTGGATTGCTTCGCCATATCCCACTTATGGATATTTCGTGTACACACGACCTCGATGAAAGCCCCGTAATTATTTCCGGACTGTGTGTGGAAGCTCGAGGTATGAGTAGAGCAACTGCCTGTGAAAACGGAATTCGAAATGGGGAGCAGGAGATAAAAATATCGTTGAAGAGAGAAATTGCCGGAAGAAGAACGGGCCAGTGTAAGCGGATTGTCGACAATGCCTTAACCGCTGGGAACAGCGAAATGCTTTTTTTCATCGCTCAATGTATAATATACCGCATGCTCTTTTATACGAAGCTATTGAAGCAGATATATAAATCGTGTGCTGAGCTTTGGAAACGAGGGAAGGATATTTCCGCGTCGATAGTCGCAGCACACGCAGAATCAAATTATCTCCTTCGCAAAAAGAGTGAAGAAGTTTTGCGGAGACGCTGCACATTAATATTTTGTATCGATATATTACTTTCTTTTTTTATTCCCCCGAATCCTAATGTTCCACTGTGTATCTACCATTTTTGCGTTTTCCTGAGCAATTGAGCTCGCAATCAGCTAAAAGGATTAACGGATATGCTTGGTACGGAAGAAACGGAGCTTGGTTTTCAATATTTTTTTCTGACAAGAGAATTGGGATGACGACGTCGGAATATTAGACACAATTCATACATAGCCTGACAAGGTTGAGTTATTTAAACTGAAAAATATTGATAAACAATGAAATTATTGTTATATGAGGAAATCGCCGCCGTTGCTACATGGCTGATCAGTGTAGTTGCTTTTGGCAACTATGGTAATCTGAAATGAAAAATGAAAACATGTAATTTTAGGGTAATAATGAAACTTTCATATGATAGGATGCTTTTTTGAATTAAAAAAAAATT
This sequence comes from Ophion obscuratus, assembly GCA_964007375.1. Lineage (NCBI taxonomy): Eukaryota > Metazoa > Arthropoda > Insecta > Hymenoptera > Ichneumonidae > Ophion > Ophion obscuratus. The sequence continues at coordinate 70,300,107 of OZ023312.1, forward strand.
CCCAAATGCGAAACTGTAGAAAAAGTACACTCCATTTTCTACAAAAATCGAAAAGGTTAATTACTTGTTATAAACAAATGGATGAACATATCAGGAAATAGAGTGGTCAAACGATAGAATATCTAATAAACTATGTTTTGTCCGGATTTAAAGTGAATCGGGTGAATGAATATTGAGACACGACTTGCACTGTATCAAAAACCGAGTTCCAAGAAAATCCCAATAGGAAAACGGTTGACTTGACCCCTCACAAAAATCATTATGACTTGGTACTTTTTAAAATATTTACCAAATCTTAGTTGCAGATTAGAGTTAAGACCCCAGGTTATGAAACTATGAAAGAGAAATCGTATTTTTGTGATTCCAAGCTCACGCAGACCCCTTAAGTTTTTGACTAGCCGTTGAGTAGGCTGCCATTGACAAAATGAACCCAAAGTTTTATTTGGCTAACCAAAAAAGTTTACTAGCGGTACATGCGCGAAAAATTATGTACGTGCTCATGATTTCGATCGATATAGGTAATATGTACCACGGGCTATTTACATACGATCACGGACCAGCGGCCATCACTCGGAAGCCTCTTAGATGCTGAATCGCATGATCCACCCAACCCTCCCCTCACGCCCGCAGGCGACTCGTATTCTTTGGATTTTTATATTACATATTCATTTGCACTAAAACACCGGAGATTATTGATTCTTCATTATTTCGTAACGCCTAATTTGGTCCTCCATTCGATTTATTTTCCTCGTCGCTTTTTCAAGAGATGAGGATCTGCTAGTCCAGTATTCATTACAAGCGGGGCCTGTGAGTAAAGGCGAACATTGGATGTACATTTTGGTTACGAAAAAATCATTTCATTAGTATCTAAAATGCCCCATCCACCCCTTGTTTACCGGTTTTGTGTGTGTGTGTGTGTGTGTGTGTGTGTGTGTGTGTGTGTGTGTGTGTGTGCGCGCGTGCGTGCGTGCGTGCGTGCGTGCGTGCGTGCGTGCGTGCGTGCGTGCGTGCGTGCGTGCGTGCGGGCGTGCGTGAGAGAGAGAGAGAGAGAGAGCGGGAAAGCAGCTCAAGCAAAGTAGAATTAACCATTCTTTGACCAACCTCACCGGCCACCTTCGGTAACTGCACACGCTCGTTTCAACTATCACCCCCTGTTCGTTCCGGAGCCCACTAACACGCTCCGACCGCGTTAATCTCACTTAGAGAAATGTTACGTGCCGGGTGCATTCAACTGTAGCAGGAGGCGGCAATTCTCTCCTTATTGCACTCTTCCTTTCCCTCTCTCTGTCTTCCTACCACTCTGTACCCTGTTCTCAGAGCGGTCGAGCCGAAATTCGCTCCAGTTTCGTGCGTCGGTCTCTTTCGCGACGTCAAGCAATCTGATCGTCATCTCATCAAAACAGCCAGGATCATAGCACATTCATGTATATTCTCGCGCAGTCGTTCCCCTCATGCTCACTTCCGTTATTCACTTCAGCCTACGTGGAATCCAAAATGCCCTGAGAAAAAAAACAATTGAACAAAAAAAATACATTGGTCAATCCAATTAAATGTCTAAACGCGGAGTGCCACTGATGTATGAGATAGTTACAATACTGTAAAACATTGGAAAATGTGACTGATTTAAATAACATTTTATTTTATTTGAAAATCTCTTCTGTTCTTTGAATATCCACATTATCCTTCAAATAAAATTGTATTCTATTGAAAGAATTCTATATACAATCCGTAGATATATGGATGAAATAATTAAGCGGTTCCTACAACATTTTTTATTTCGTACAAAAATATAATCATTAGAATGAATTATTTCTTTACACAACGAAACGAATATGCCATAAGACGTAACATTTTCGTACTCCGTACAATATCACAAATGCATCAGATTTGCATATCATGCAAATACTGTGAGATAACGATAAGTATACAGGGTGAGGCACAACAGTTATCGACGTCTTGTAGAGCATCGAAAACTGCATAAAAAACATTACGAGGTCAAAGTCGTTCAAGGTCATTTAAGATCAAAAAGTGACATGAACTTTATTTTTATGTGAAATTACCTTTATTCACAGTAGATGTTCGAAGTGATTGCCATTGGAATCAATGCAATATTGCGATCTCCTTATCACGAATTTCTTATCACTTCGGCACTTATCGCCGAAGTCTTGCCATTGTCTTTTATGTAAACAACGGCACCAAACCTACAATGTACATGGAACATTGTACAATGTTTCGTCCAAACAAACCCAATATAACGATAGTAAGAATGGTGAGACTAGTATTAATGCATCAAGCGAATGTAAATGATGCATTCTTTCGAAGAGCAAACTGATATGCTTCTAATTTATGGAGAATGTCGAAAAAATGCAGTGAGAGCTAGAGACTTATACGCTGAAAGATTTCCTGTACGTTCTCATCTTACACGCCCTACATTTCAAATTTTGTACAGTAAACTGAGGACAACTGGATCCTTAACCCATCGGGAAAGTACCGACAAAAAGTAACCGACAAAAGCGAGTTACTAACGAAGAAACAGAAATTGGTGTTCTTGTCGCCGTTCATCGAGACTCTTGTGCGAGTTCTCGTCAAATTGCGAGGGACTCTCGCGCAAGCCAAAGAAGTATTCTACGTGTTCTACATCGGCATAAGTATCACCCTTACCACATCAGTCTCCACCAGGAATTAACTGGTACGGATTTCATGAATCTCACTGAATTCTACCGATGGGCTCAACGCCAGATTCAGAGAGATAACTCATTTATTATTCGGATTTTATTTACTCATGAGGCAACATTTACGAATCATGAAAATATTAACTTGCATAACATGCATTTGTAGTCAACTGAAAATCCACATTGGCTGCGGCAAGTTGCACACCAAAGACCGTGATCGGTTAATGTATGGTGTGGGATTATTGGGGATAAAATCATAGGCCCTTATTTCATCGAAGGGATCTTAATGGTAAGAAGTACACCACATTCCTTCAAGAAACATTAGGCCCGTTATTGGAAGAAATACCTTTAGAAACAAGAAACAGAATGTGGGATCAACACGATGGGTGCCCGGCACATTTTGCGCTGATAGCTAGAAATGAATTGCAAAAGAGATTTCCAAATCGTTGCATTGGACGCGGAGGGACTGTGTCGTGGTCGGCTCGCTCAGCAGACTTGACGCCTCTGGACTTTTTCTTGTGGGGATACTTGAAAGATCTTGTTTATAAAGAACGTCCAACTACGCCGGATGATATGCGTGAGAGAATTCTTCGAGCCTGTAATTCGATAAGTGCCGAAGTGATAAGAATTTTACCCATAATGATTCTACACAATCCGTAATGAGGAGATTGCAATACTGCATTGATTCCCATGGCAATCACTTTGAATATTTACTGTGAATAAAGATAATTTCACATAAAATAAAGTTCATGTCACTTTTTGATCTTAAGTGACCTTGAACGACTCTGATCCCTAAATGTTTTTTATGCAGTTTTCGATGCTCTACAAGACAGTTGAAAAAAATGTATCATCCCATTTAAAAAAGTGGAGGTAATCTTTACTGTGCGATAGCGCCTCCACTGAAATTTAAAAAAATGGTCGCATTTGATGACCCCTTTCGTACGGTATAACTTTTGTCCCAAACATTTTTTTGTGACGTCTATGGACGAATATGGATCCGAAATACTGGTACTTTTTTCACAAAGTACAGGTGTCATCTGTAGCAACGTATTTAGTTTCTGGTAGAAAAAATATAATATTCGATGAAATAAATATTCATTGCGATCAAAAGAATAGATTTATGAATTCGAGAAGTCATGTTTTTAATATGATTCTATGTACACTTTCTATGTGCAAACATTACTTGATTGTTGGTTCAAATAAATGTACAGTCACGAAAATTGCTGAAAATATTTGAAAAATCGCATACAGTTCTTTGGAATAGGATAGAATTGTCACAATAAAGTGTTGGATCGAAATTGTTTTTTTTTTTTTAATGATAAGTTTTTCAATTTTTATAAATCTTAAATAAAAAGTGAGCATTAGGATGATCATCCACGATAATAGTGGAGAAAATATCAGATACACGATGGAATATCCATGGAGAGAATATCGGATATTCAACTGCAAAGAACAGATACTACACTTTGATATTAGGCACAGGACAAGAAGCGATACTCTTTAGAGTTTTTCCGGCGTTTGAGTACATTTTGGGTTCGTGCTAAGCTTACGAGAAACGAGCGCGCGTGCGGCTTCTAAAGGTTACTACGGATATCCTTATACCTATAATTTCGGTCGCGCTCGGCCATGATTTGGTTGAATTTTTTTCAACCAAATGCGCAAGAAACAAATTTTATTTTCGCATAACTTTTTAACCATGTCAGACAGCTGCTCAATACTTTTCAATCAAAATAAAATATTAATATTTTAACCAATATTGTACTTGAAAATCAATGTCGGATATGGTGAGAAAAATAAAATAATATATTTACTCAATAGAAATTTTATCTGAATCAAACGAACGAAATTCAATTTTTCTTGTGTACTCGAATCATCCATATTCATATTATGAATTGAAACGCTTCTTTTGTTCGTTGCAGAAAATGCATTCAAAGCTATATAATTTGTTCGCGATAATTTTTTAGATAGTTTCAATAATAAATTGTTCTCAGCTAACAATATCGCTTTTGAATGAAAAAAACTTTTAATCTTATCATGTTATTAAAGTCAATAGCGTTTTGTTTTGACTAATAAATCCGATTATTTACACCAACATTTTCACAATTGAATCAAGGAAATTTTGTTCAATAAAATCAATGATATTGGTTCAAAGATTGTTTTTCTCAGTTTGGCTGTGGCAACCCTAATTTTGCTTGTCCAACCGTAGTCCTCAATCTCATTTAAACAACTGATCATTACCTCAGGCAAGTCAAGTTCCATTACCAAGTCAAGTCATCAATTGATGATCATTTCAGCCAAGCCAAGTTTCGTTTGTTTCAGTGAGCCAAGTCAAGAGTTCGACACATGCAGAGCCCTTCGACTTGATAGCCTCTGATCACACTGCTGCAAGCTCGGGATTTTTTTTGTCCCTCCTTCTTTCTCTTCCCCCTCGCCATCCCCTCCCACCGTCCCGAAAAACATATGTGCTTGAGACGTTCGCGTCCGCCTCGATTGACTTAATGCTCATAAGAATATAATAAATATGTAGGTGTGTGTGTGTGTGTGTGTGTGTGTGTGTGTGTGTGTGTGTGTGTGTGTGTGTGTGTGTGTGTGTGTGTGTGTGTGTGTGTGTGTGTGTGTGTGTGTGTGTGTGTGTGCGTGTGCGTGCGCGCGTGCGTGTGTGTGTATGTGTGTCTGTGCGTGCGTGCGGGCGTGTGTGTGTGTGTGTGTGTGTGTATGCGTGCGTGCGAGCACAATACCGGTCAAAAGTTTTCGACCTCGTTTAATATTTATGAAATTATATTTTAAAAATGTAATTCATTTTATAGAGCTATTCAAAACTCTTTTAAAAGCTTCAAAAAGGTTTAAAAAAATATATCAAGTTACAAAAAATTAAATGCTTTATAAAATAACCACCCGAGAACTGGACTTACGGCTTGATTCAATTCGTCTGATCTGGCTAGCCTCAAGCAATCATCAAGTAACTGGACATATATACAGTTTGACGCCTTTTATACGCCAAACCTCTTATCAAACACCAGACGAATAATATATACTAGCGCGTCGTCAAAACAATGTACGTATCATGCAAGTGTACGAGATATATTATGTACATAGTTGTTAATCCTTACAAATAATGGAATTAAAATGTTTGATCTTCATTTTTAAAATCCCATTATAATAGCAAAGAATTGATATCACTATTATAGAAAAATACAACGTATGAACCGGACAAGTCCACTGAGAGTGCCAACATATCCTTTAAGGAATCCTGAAAGTAAGTACTAATAGATTTGAGATAAAAGAGAACATATTGTTGCCTAACTGTTTATGTTAGTTTAATAGAGCAGAATTTTAAATTTGTGGTGACTAAATTTATTGCCATCCATATGTGGTATTGTGGTTATGTAGTTATGTAAAGAGGTTGGAGAATAATTTCATTTTATCGAAATACAATCATGCAAGATCCACTTTCCATACCGAGCATATTGCTACGTGTTGCGGCAAATGTAATCCCCTCTAAAATATGGTGTCGAGAAATGTTATATCGTTCGGATCGAAGGTTCGCGAGTTAGCTGGAAATTCACTCATCAAGGCTCTTGCGAACAGCGAGACGTTTTCTTTCCCTTTTTTTCTCTTGCCTCGACAAGTCAACGGCCATCGAGGCTCTCGGTACCTTCGATCTCGTTATTCCGTTCAAATCTGGTCTGTCGCGTTCATACAACCGCCGGCCTCTCAACACGAAATTTCAGATCAAGCAATCCACGAAATCTATCAAATAAATATATTCCAGTTATCGCGTTCAAAATCTCGTCTAAGTACTTCGTCTTTCATTCGCCTTCTGACTCCTCATCCAACACGAATTGGTACAAAAACGGCTCAAATTCTTCTCGACACATTTTGGTCCTTCGAGCCGGATCCCAAAATAAATCGTAAATTCGTATCTAGGTGGGAAAGTTGTCGTCCGAACAATTTTTGGTTTAATCTCAGTATCAATTCTTGGCTAGTTGCGACTAAAGACAGTTGTCGATCACAAAGGGTAGTCTCAATCGGCCTCCAAAACGTATGAACGGGCAAAATCTTGTCTTGGCCATCGCGCTGAGACAAGCAAACAGCGACGCGCGTTCCTAATAGAAACAAATATTTGTTGTAAGTGATTGGGACCGCAACAAGTGAAAGCCTGGAAATGATTGAAGCGATGTCAAACGTGTGCCGGGTCTCACCACACATCGATTTACCGAACCAGTAACGTCACTGCAAATGCGTCGGGTTGAACAACGACCGAACGGCTCCCGCCTCGACATCTCTCGCGAATTTTCAGCCGGTAATCATGCACTCATGCTCCAGGGAAGCTCAACTCAAAGCGTCGAGTTTGAGTAACCACGCGCTCTCTCTTCAAGAAAGTATACGCCCGTACTTCTTGCAACCGCTCTCATCAAGGTCACGTCGAGATACAGGTTTCAATACGAGGTGCGTGCCTTGTTGGATCAAGGTTCGGATGTTTCGTTTATTTCCGAGTCTCTGGGTCAACATGTTAACTATCCGCAAACTCGTGTATCTCTTCCGATAAACGGTATCGGCGGAAATCTGTCAATGATGTGCCGCGGCCGCGTAACGCTGAATATCGCGTCGCGACTCAACTCGAACTTCTTTATCTCGGTGAACGCGTGCGTACTGTCAAAGCTTACGCTGTATACTCCGCCGGTACAAATGATCATGTCATTCTGGTCGCATCTCAAAGGACTCACTCACTCTCGCGGACCCAAGATTTGTGAACGCGACATCGTTTGATCTCGTGCTTAGTGCGGAGATTTACGACATGATCATCAAAGAAGGTCTAAAAAGGGGCAAGCCATGCAGTCCGACCACTCAAAACACAATGCTCGGGTGGATATTGTAGGGGTCGGTTAAGTCCTAGTTGGAAAATTAACCGGAATTCGCATCTGGACTTCAATGCTACATCAATCACGCGATTTCCGATTTTCTTCAGAGCTTTTGGCTACAAGAAGAAGCAAAATCCTCTCAAAAGGCTCTCCTCTCGGAGGAAGATGCCCAGTGTGAGCGGCATTTCGCGGAGATACACTCTCGCCCCTTGGACGGTCGGTACGTTGTGCGATTGCCGTTAAAAATCTGCGGAATAACTCAAGGGCTCCAGGAATTCCGCTCTACTAGCTCTATTGCGTCAAGGGCAAAGATTTGCAGGAAATGTAAAGCTCAATGACACATATTTGAACTTTGTCGTCGAGTACGAACAGCTCAGACACATGAAACTCGTATTGCCATCTCTCACTCATCCACGTCGCGCATACTACCTCCAGTATCACGCCGTCTTACGCGTGAGTAGTTCAACGACGAACGCAGGCATGGTGTTCAACGGATTGTTTCGGACGAATCGCGGGATCTCAGTTAACGACCTCCAATGCATCGGTTCTAAGCTCGAACTCGATCTTGCTGGCGCAATTACACGCCGGCATCTCTACGGCTACGTTTTTTTCGCGGACATCGAAAACATGTATCGTCAGATTCGCGTGCATCCCGAGGTTTGGCATTTGCAGCGAATGTTATGGAGAGACGATTCCGAGAAATCGGTTTTATCGTATCGCTTGTGCACGGTAACGTACGGATTGAAAAGTACTCCGTATTCCGTTGACAAGCGTTACGTACTATCCGGCAACTTTAATGGGACGAAAATAATTGTTTCCCTCTTGGTGCCGAAATTCTGGAAAGGAAGATTTACGTCGGCGACGTGCTCTCGGGAGCACATGAAATTTCGGAAGCAAACGAAAAAATATGACAAATAGACGAGTTTCTCAAGGCAAGCAGCTTCGTCCTTCAGAAATGGACATCAAATGACGACTATTTACTCTTAGTGATATGGTCGGAAAATAAAGAAAAATCATCGAATTCTGATTAGCTTGGGTGTTAGTGGGTGTAGGTTTGTTATTCCGGATTCGGTTGGTCCTCGTTGGTCGGTGTGACGAATGAGAGATACACTTTTTCGTTGTTTGCAGAAATTCTTTCTTTTATTATTGTTATTATTTTTGTTTTTTTTTATAAGGCTAAATTGAGAAAGAAAGAAAAGAGAGAAGGAAAAGAAAAAAAATTAAAATAGAGTAAATATGTATCATGTCTATGCCTATTTGTATAACCCAATGCACCTCTTTTTGTTGTTATATTTTGTTTGTTTTTGTGTTTTTGTTTTCTTTTTGTTTCTAGTGTCATTTTGTAACGTCGTAATTATATAAAAAGGTGTGCGTGTGAATATATTCGGGTTTAATTTGGTTTTCGTAAACCAATTTGGTTCTCTTTGTGTCTACCCGGAATTAAGAATTATTATGGTCCGTTATTTCTAGAATTTTTTGATGGACTCATAGCTATTGCCAAGATCCATTTTTTGTTCTTTAATTTAAATCGTTTTTAACAATACGAGTTGTCGAGTTTGACATTTTGGTACTTTTCGTCTAACATAATCTCGTTTTTCTGCTTATTTTACTCAAAATTGTTTTCAGAGTGCCAATTGTCGAACGTCGTTACAATTTCGGTTCTATATTCTAAAATAGTCGTCGAATGTTAATATTTTTTTTAAGTGCTATAAATGTTCATGGTAAAGAAGCTTTGTGGTGTGACTATTATTTTTCGATAACGACTTCTTTTTATGCGTTGAATTCTAAAGTATCCCTGATTCTTCTAATGCGGTTTTACGAGGTCTACCGCGCCTGTATTTGGCAGTTGATGTTCGTGGATGATCTCCAGCTTTTTTTTCCGTGGCCTGCCAGGTCCACATTTAGCAGTTTTTGATGTTCGTGGTTGATTGACTACATTTTTTTTGTTTTTGGGGCCTTTCGGAGGCACTATAGCGGTGAGCATCGACTGTTAGTCAACCGGGTTCTTTCGTGGTTTGCCGCGTCCAAGTTTGAAACAGTCAATGTTGGCTGTTAGTTGCCGTGATCTTTTCGTAGGCTACCACGATTGTGTGGTACCGTTTGATGTTTATTTTTCATTTTTTTTCACGAGCATTATGGGATGGTAATGGTAGGTTAGGCTCGGTATGCGAGTTCGGTTGTTGTGCGCTATCTGATTTTTCATCTTCTGTGTTAGTTGTAGTTGAGCTGGGAGTCAGATTCTCTTCCATCTCATTATACGAGGGTGGGGTGAAAAGTTTCCGGCCTGACCAAGAGATGGTGCCACTAGGTCTAGTTTTGGAGCGGCGTCCTACAGTACCATTCCTACCGAGCTTGTATGTACAGTTTCAGCCAAATCGCTACGTTAGTTTGCGTTTGAGAGCACATTGCGCGAGACGCTTCCGTTGTTTTTGTAAAAATGGAAAAATCGGAAAAACGTGCTGTCATCAAATACTTCCATTTGAAAGGTTTTACACCAAAACAAATAAAAGAAGAGATGGATTCAACACTAGGAGACTCCTCCCCATCATATTCAACTATTAAGCAGTGGGTTTCTGAATTTAAAATGGATCGTGTGAGCACCTCTGACGAGCCTCGCTTAGGATGGCCCGTTGAAGTCACAACTTCAGAGATGATTGAAAAAATCCATAAAATAGTGTTGGAAGACCGCAGGTTGAAAGTTCATGAGATAGCTGAGACCTGTAGGGTGTCAGCTGAACGTGTGCGAAATATTTTGCACAACCATTTGAACATGGAAAAGCTGTGTGGAAGGTGGGTGCCGCGTTTGCTAACGCTCGACCAAAAACTGCTTCGAAAAACCATTTCTACCGACAATTTGGCGCTGTATAGGCGTAATCCAAACGAATTTTTGCGTCGATTCATAACTGTTGATGAGACATGGGTCCACCACTACACTCCTGAAAAAGATTTAAGAGCAACGAAGAAGTTATCGAAGCTGTAAATTAGTATTTTGAGGAGCTTGACGAATCTACGTTCAAAACTGGTATAACTAAATTAGAACACCGTTATGAGAAATGTATCAGTGTTGATGGAGATTATGTTTAAAAATAAAACAAAAAAAATTTTTAAACATCGTTTTTCTTGGTCAGGCCGGAAACTTTTCACCCCACCCTCGTAGTTTCCTTTTCATTGTTAATGGTTATTGCCTGTTCGTTGTATGTTGTATCGTTGCCGGTAGACTTCGGCCCGCCGAAGTGTCTACCCGCGTGGATGGGGATCCTAGGTAGCAGCGCGGGGCTTGCTTCTTTTTCCTTATTTCTACTTTGCCGCGTCCGGCTACTTTTTTTTGCTTTTTTACTTCTTAATTTGCGCTTATTTCTTCTCTTATTTCATTTATTTCTTCTTTATTGATTTCTTTGTGGCAGTGCGGAGCTTGCGTACTTTGGCCTTCGTGCCGCGTTGGGCTATTTATTTCATTATCGCAGCACTGAGCTTGCGTATTTTGGCCTTCGTGCCGCGTTGGGCTATTTATTTCATTATCCTAGCGCTGAGCTTGCGTATTTTGGCCTTCGTGCCGCGTTGGGCTATTTATTTCATCATCGCAGCACTGAGCTTGCGTATTTTGGCCTTCGTGCCGCGTTGGGCTATTTATTTCACTATCGCAGCGCTGAGCTTGCGTATTTTGGCCTTCGTGCCGCGTTGGGCTATTTATTTCATTATCGCAGCACTGAGCTTGCGTATTTCGGCCGTCATACCGCGTTAGGCTATTTATTTTATTTGTTTCTTCTTCGTTTACGCTTATTTCCTCGTTGAATATCATCGTCGTTTTCCCTTTTTTCATCGGCACGGCTGTTTCGTGCCCTACTACGTCGTCCTTGGACGTGTCGCGATCACGTTTGCGAGGCGTTTTCCTATACATTAGTCTGTCATGAGAATTTTTTCTTTTCGTAAGCTGTAGTCGTCCTTGTTCGAATCCAATGAGTTCCATCTCCTCTGTTAACGTTTCTGAGTCGTAGTTGTTGTCGTCGATTGTCTTGTCGATTTTTGGGCATGCACTCCCTCCAATTTCTTCTTTGTTTACGGCGTTGCTTATTTCTATGTTTGTATCCTTAAGTTCCTGAAGTTCTTCTTCTGGCAAAATTATTACTTTATCCGGTGCTGGATTTCCGGAGGATTCATCCGATGTTGACAAGTTTCGTTTGTCACCCTGTTGAGAGATTCTCGATTTCTTGATGTCATGCAGCGTTTCGTCGGATGATGATGATTCCCTTGGTGTGATCAGGAGGATGTTGATTGGGTTTCTTGACAGAGCGTCTGCGACTGCGTTGAGTTTTCCAGGGTTGTGTTGCATTTCGTAATCGTAGTCGTTGAGTGCCGCTTGCTATCTTAGTAGTTGTTGCGGTGGATTCGGTTTCTTCACTAAATATGTGAGCGCTCGGTCATCTGTCACTAACATGAAGTGGTGCCCATAGAGATAGGGCCTGAAGTGTTCGATCGCTTTTACTATTGCCAAAAGTTCTTTACGCATCGTGTGGTACGCTAATTCCGCTTTTGTGAGAGTGCGCGAGTAGAAGGCAACGGGATGATCGAAGTTTTCATGCTGTTGACTGAGAACTGCGCCGATTGCGTAGTCTGAAGCATCCGTTGTCAACTTTAACTCTTTCTGGTAATCCGGATAGCGTAGGATTGGTTGGCTTATCAATTTTTTCCTTGAAATAATCGAATGCATGCAGATTTTTGCGAAATCTTTTATAAATCGTCTATAGTAGTTAACCAAGGCATGAAACTGAATGATGGTCTTCTTATTTTTCGGTGTCGGAAACTCCTGAATCGATTTTATTAGCTCTGGTCTTGGTTGTGAGCCGTTTTCGCTGATGACTGGCCTAAATATTATGTCAATCTTTTGTATTCAAAATAGTATGTCAATCTTTTCGCCAGCCTGCTAAATTTGTGTTCGTGTTCCTTTAAATCGATGACATAGATAACAATGTTGTCTAAATACACGAACAGGTCAGTGCCTTGTAATCCCGATAGCACGACATCCATTAACCTTTGGAAGGTTGCTGGTACGTTTTTCAAACCAAGCGGCATTCGATTGAACTCGTAATGACCGTTCGGAGTCGGAAAGGCTGTTTTTGCTTTGTCGCGTGGATGCATCTCGATTTGGTGGAAACCGGATGCTAAGTCCAGTACCGAGAAGTAACGGGACCTACCCGGCTGGTCTAGGATGTCGGTGATGTTTGGCAATGGGTACGCATCGGGTGTTGTTTTCTCGTTCAGTTTTCTGAAATCAATTACCATGCGCCAGCGTTTCTTCCCTTCACGGTCTGCTTTTTTCGGAACAATCCAAACAGGCGAGTTGAATGGTGATAGTGACCCTTGTATTATGCATTGCTGCAATAATTCGTACACCTGTTTATGGGTTTCCTGTTCATGCACTTGTGGAAAGCGATATTGTTTTGTATTTATCGGTTTCTCATCGGTTGTGAAAATTTCATGTTTCACAAGCGTCGTGCATTCTAGTTGTTCACCGGGCAGACTGAAAAGGTGTGAGTACTGTGAGGCCAGTTTAAGGACGTGTGCCGTCTCACTTTCTTCGAGATTCTCGAGGTGTAGGAGAGGTTTTAATCACTCGAATCTGTCCTCTTTTGTCGACACTAACCTGATTACCGCATGGAGATCGGTACCAATGTCGTTCAGATCGTTTTGTGTTGTGTCGAATGTTCGCAGTTCCTCAATTTGGGGTAATTCCAATATTTGAAGTTGCAAGTGTATTGTGTACTCATTAGTGTCCATCACGATTTGTGACAATTGCGTTACCAATGTACAATCCTTCGCCAGCATGTATTTGCGGGATGTAGCCTTCTGAAACGTCCGTATTCTTTATCCTGACGTGGATTACGGAATTTGATCTAGCCGGAATTGAAATTCTTTCGCGTGTTTCGAAAGGTATTTGATGGCCACCGAAAGATATGCACGACTGGGTGTAATAGAATGTCGGCCGGTGTTTCTTTGAAAAACTCGTCGCCCAAAACGGCGTCTTGGGTTACTGGAATATCGTTCTTGACTATATGGAATTCGACGGGAAGATCCTTAATCCTTATGATGCACATGCCGGAAGTGAAAATTATGTCGTTCGTGATTCCTGATAGTTCGTAAACGATGTATGCGTCGATTTTGACGTGTGCTCCTATTGCTTCTGATTTAATTAAGCTGATTTGAGCTCCTGTATTTATGAGAAATTTCGTGTATTTTGCTTTAAGGTCGTCCGAATTTATGATGACTGTTGGTGGCTTCCGTCTTTTCGTGATTCCTAGCGATACTGTGGCTTTCTTTATTGTCACCGTTTTCTTTTCTAGGGACTTAACGACGAGCGCTCTTGAGATTTGCTTCGCGTCACGGTGTCCCGCGAAGTTGCATTAAAGTTTCTTTGTACCATTTCTGTTACTATTTTTGCGAGTTCGTGAAGGTTTTCGTTAATCATTCTCCGCGATCTTCGTTCGTTGTCTATCGTTTGAACTGTCGTGTGAGCTACTAGGATGCGTATTGTATTGACTGTTTTGTCTGTAGTCATTCGGGGATAGATCTCTCTGCTGGTAATTGTTTTGTGAGCCTTGTTGCCTATTGTGGTAATAGTTTTAATAACCATTCCGTGAATTTTGCTGTCGTCTTGAGTAATTGTTCTGGTAACTGCCGCGTGTGTTTTGTTCACTGTACTGGTAGCTGTTTTTATAATCGTTTTGAAAATGTCGTCTATTTTAATACCTATCGAATGAGTTGTTTCTGTAATTACCGCGTCTGTTTGGTGTCGCGTTCCCAAATCTATGACTACTGAATCCCCTATTTTGTTCTCCCCTTAAGTATCTTAATGCGTCACAGTTGATAGTGGAATGGTTAGGCGATTGGTGATATTCGCAAAACATTCGCGGGCGTAAATTTTGGGTTTCCGCGAATTGAACTTTAGCTGTTTCTGTTTGTTTTTCGCTTGAACTTCCGTGATTTGTTCGGTTCTGGTTGATCGTTTGGCGTGCTTTTAACTCTCTCTCGATATTGCATGCTTCGCGTATCGCTTCGTCGAGATTTTGGATTCCCTGTTGCATCAGTATAGTGCCGATTTTATCGAAAAGTCCGCGAATGAAAGCCCTAGTTACTGACTTCTTAACCTCTGTTTTCCTGTTCACGAGGTATTGTTGATCTTCGTTGCGTATATAACATTCGTCTAATCTATCCATAATTCGCTTCATTATCGTACGTGTTCGAGTCGCGTATTCCGCAGTGGGTTCCTTATATTTTTGTGAAATTTCTTTGAGTTCTAATTCGAGATCCAGAAGCTCGATCGGGGTGCTAAAATTGTGCCTCAGGTCTATGAGGAGTTCTTCTAAATTTTCGTAGTTTTTTTATTTCGGCAAAATCATGCGCTGTTCCTCCTAATTTGTATTGCACCATTACTAAAAGTCTAGCATGTTCGTTTGGTGGTATAATTTCCGCCGCCTTTTTACTCGCACTTATAAAACTTTCGACGGGGATGTTGCTGCCGTCAAAAGCAGGGATTGGTAGGTAAACATCACGAAATGTTAAACCTCCGTACGCCATATCGTGAATGGCTTCGTTTTCGTTGTCGGATTCTAAGTTAATAAATGAGGGACCTAAATTTTGGCGCGCGTTTCGGCGCCGTGGTGGCCTAGCGGACTCAATTTTGTTTTGTTCTATTTACGTATTTTAAAGAAGTGAAAGAAAAAAAATTATTTTTCAAAACTATCTTCTCCGAATGTTTGAAAGTTTGAGAAGAAGAAAAAAAAATATTTATTTATAGTGTATAAAAATATCAGTTTCGAAATGCTAATAAAATGTTATCTTTTGGATATTGCGAATTCGAAAAGTTTTCAATTCCTGTTTTCCCCTTTTTTCCAAAAAATGTTTATAATGTGCGGTTAATTTATATTCTTCTCGAAAAATTGTCAGGTTTGAGACGTATCTGATTTTTTTTATTAATACCTATGATGTATAAAATTTTGTTTCCTTCGAGGTGTTGAAAACTATAATACAATTTTTTTTTCAAATGTTGAAAGTTTGAAAGTTTATCAATTTTGATATTCTTTCTTTTTTTCAATGTTTACAGTGTATAAATAAATTTTATTTTTCGGGTGTTGAGAGTTTATAGGACTTTAATTTCTGTGTTCTCCTCTCTTTTTTTCAAATTCTTAAACGTATGAACCGATTGTCTTCTTCGAAAGATTTATAGTTTACAATAGAGCTACCACTTTTTCGCCTGTTCGGACTACCCGAACTATCCGGTCTTGACGAACTCGATACTTCAAACCCTCCAGCCGGATTATTCGAATAGTTCAAGTACTCAAATAC